>PVJN01008017.1:0-66895 GCA_004026805.1 Lasiurus borealis | reverse complement strand
GCATCACATGATCTCACTCATTGGTGGATAATAAAGAACATTATAAACTGATGAACAAAAGGATAGATACAGAGGCAGTAAAGCTTCAAACAGACTGTGAAATTACAGCAGGAAGATTAAAGTTAGGTGAGGTAGATAAGAGATCAATCAAAGAACTTGTATGCATGCATATAAGCATAACCAATGAACATAGACACTGAGGGGGTTGGGGTATGCCTGGGAGGGAGGGGAGGCAATGGGGAGATATGTATAAAAAATTAATAAAATAAAAAAGAAATATATTCTAGAGCTCTTCTTTTTCCATTTGATTTTGCCACTTTCCCTGCACCAGAACTTCCAGGCACCTTCATAGCCACCTCTTCTCCTTCCCCAACTCCCACTGCAGATTCGTTTTCACCAAATGCTGCCCTTTCCTCTCCCCCTTCCTCTTAAAAATTAAGACATATTTGCACCCCTTCTGAAGGTAATTCTCATCCCTAGTATCAGGGATGGTGGAGTAATTACTCCCCCAGAAAAGTTCTGTACAGTTCTTTTTCAGACATACATGCTCTGGAGAGTGTTCATCACCATACTTAAAAAATTTATTGATTGATATTGGCGTATAATGTTGTGTAAATTTAAGGTGTACAACACACTAATTTGATACATTTATATATCATAGTATAGTTGTCATTGTAGTGATAATCAGCACCTTTGTCACATTACATAATGTATTATTTCTTTTTATTGAAACATGTTATCCACAAATAGAAGACATTTTGAGAGTAATATTGCACCTTGCTTTTGCCCTCAACTTCTTTCTGTTATTTTGCTCATCTACATAGTTAAAATGAACTTGAGTCTTCCTTTCCAGTCCAGGAAAACTGTTTTTCTAGGTAACTGACAAAAACAACAAAAAAACAACTCTTGCCCCTAACAGGTTTGGCTCAGTGGATAGAGCATCAGCCTGTGTCATGAAGGGTCCCAGGTTCAATTCCAGTCAAGGGCATGTACGTTGGTGATGGGCACATCCCTAGTGGGAGGTGTACAGGAGGCAGCTGATCAATGTTCCTCTCTCATCGATGTTTCTAACTCTCTATCCCTCTCCCTCACTCCTGTAAAAAATCAATAAAATATATTTTAAAAAAACCCAAACACCTCTTGAGCTTGCTTTGATGTTTTCTGTGACAAATAATATAGGAGAAATGGCAGTACTAGTGAGTGATTGTAGCCTGAATCTTAAAATACTTGAGTCATTATATTATAAATATATTATGCAAGTCAAAGTGAAATCATTGTGAAAACAGTAAGTCATTGTTTTTTAGATCTTATTATGAGACAGGCTCTGTTGTAGGTGCTTTTCGTGTGTTAATACATTTTAATCATCTAAACAAAGCTGGGAGGTAGCTCTAATAATTACCCTCATTTTACAGATGTGAAAACTGAATCATAAAGAAGCTAAGTGGTTTTCTCTGGCTGGTGTAGCTCAATTGCTTATAGCATAGTCTGTGCACATAAAGATAGAGGGTTTGATTTCCTGTCCGGGCACGTACCCAGGTTTCAGGTTCAATCTAATTGATATTTCTCTCTCTTCTTCTCCCTCTCTCCCTTCCTTACTCTCTTTCTTAAAAAAAAAATTAATTAAGTGATTACACAACTGGGAAGAGGTAAAGCAATAATTCTAATCACAGTATTCACAGTCCTTAAATTCTCAATTTTTTTTTAATTTTAAAATTTATAAGTAAGATATATGTGCCAATATACCCCAAACTCACAAGCAAGATGTACATTAAAATTTGATTTATGCAAAATGGGCATGTTTTGTGTGTCCAAGTGAAAGAGTTATAGAAAACAGATCAACATATATAGTAATGAGGGACTTAAAAAAGAGTTGTAGGGGTTGAATGCTCAAAGAGTGACAATGGGACTAAAATGAATTACCTAAAAGGGTCAAAGACCATGTTCTTTTCAGCAGCTCTTATTTGGATAGATATTATGAGTGGTCCTCATGTAGGCAAACTCCTTGAATTGGAAAATTAGATTCCGGGAGTCCACTTAATAAAGCAGATGCAAGTTGGCAAGGCTCTTCTGCCTGCAATGCCTAGGAAAGATCCATTGAAAAAAGCTGTCTGTTGGGTTCTGTGGAATGAGAAAACCAGAAGTCTTTTGAAGACTTCTATTCATTAATTCACTTCTTGCTCACCCCCACTGACCAGGGTAGAGGGGCAAGAATAAACTCTTGCATTGGTATTCTGTTCCCACAGCAATTGTCTCAAGTCTTCCTCCCTAAGGTTTCATTTACAGAAGATAGTGTTAACTTTTCAAAGGTTTCAATTTAACATCTGTTCCTGCCAGGTTTATTTCATCTGGCCTGGGAGAAATAATATAACGTGTCCCCTCTGTCCTGCTCTCCCTGAAGAAATGGGATATAAAACACAGAGGGATGGCGAAGACGGAAACTTATTGGAGTTCTTCTATTTTTACTGGATTGGCTCTTCAGAGATCAAGGGCAATATAAACAAAGACTTAATCAGGAGGTAGAGGAAAGAATATCAGATGAAACCCACCCACTCATGGATTAGAGAAATGGCCTATATGGCATATGTAACTCTCTTTAGCCCCCTAGGTTAACACTGGACCATAAAGGCTACATGAAGAAATAATATAGTACTTAAGAATAATATCAGATATAAAAATTGTGTGCAAAAAGGCAGAAATTATAAATATTTCATTAATCCTTATTCCTATTTCTAATATGGGTGATCAGAAGTTTTAACATGCATTCTTTAGAGGTACAAGGGGCAGCCCTATGGATGTCAGGGGTACATAGATGGGACTCTGGCTGATTTTCTGTCTAGACTAGGGTTTATATTAATTAGTTTATATACAAATAATGAAAGAACTGGCCAATAAAAATGGAATTAGCTAAAGAAAGGCTTCTGGACTCAAAGAAATTCAAATGCCTGTATATTTGGGAAGAAAAGAGGATAGGTTATTTAATTTTTTAAATATATTATTTTTGATTTTTAGTGGGGTTTTTTTGTTTGTTTTTTACAGAGAGGAAAGGAGAGGGATAGAAAGTCAGAATGTTTTTTTTAACTACATATGTTGATCTGTTTTCTATAACTCTTTCACTTGGACACACAAAACATGCCCATTTTGCATAAATCAAATTTTTATATACATCTTGCTTGTGAGTTTGGAATATATTGGCACATATATCCTACTTATAAATTTTAAAATTAAAGTCATAGAAGACAGTTTGAGTCTATCCTTTGAGTTCAAACTATCAAGGCTTCCCCCAAATGTTATTTCTCAAACTGTAATTGTTGACACAATGCAAAAGTTCAAGACTATCTGTTTCCCTCTGCTAGATTTTGGGTAGGGGTGGGGGAGCATCCTGTATGGCTGACAGAATAGGAAGAAAAAGCAGAAGTGGTCAATTAAAATAGGACACAACATTCTCTAAAATATTTATCAGTTGGGTCTTCTTAAAAATCCTCTTTGAAGAAAATGTAAGTCACAGTAAAATTTTAGGTTAAGGAAGAACTTAGCATTTTAAAGACATCATCATGTTTCTCCAGGTCTGGACTCATTCCCTACAATAAAAATGTTAAACCAGAAAAATCACATTCTTTTATGAAATTCAAGTACACTCCCCCTTATGGAGAGGCTATGATAAATATAATTGAGTCACAGACTTAAAGAAATTATAGTTAAAATATAAATATGACCCTAATGAGTTAATTCACTATAATTGTTCAAATATATAAGTAATAGGTCCTATATGTCACTAGAAATGACATCATATCAGAATTTGGTTCTAAGTAGATGCGTTATTCCATAAAATTAAAAAAGACTATGCTATGAATGATTGTAGTGAAACATACTCTGGATAAAAACACAATTTTGATATCTAGTATTAGTAGCATGATAAGCCTAATGAATATCACCAAAGGAATGGGAGAGAACCTAACATACTGAACATTATTTTTAGGGTAGGTAATACATATACAAAATTATAGCAAAATAAAAACTGATTACTTTCTGTATAATCAATATATCATAAGTGATATTTTCTTTACAATTGAAATAGAATATGTCACATACATAGTATAATCATCGACTATATAATGAAATTTCAGCCAATGACAGATCACATATATGGTAGTGGTCTTGTAAGATTATAATGGAGCTGAAATTTTCTATTGTAGCTTTCATAACATCACAGTGTAATGCTGATATAAACAAACCTACTGCACTGTCAATTGTATGAAAGTATAGTATAGAGATTTATGTATAATACACAATACTTGATGATAATAATAAATGACTATGTTACTAGCTTATATATCTACTATACTATACCTTTAATCATTATTTTAGTGTACTCATTCCACTTTTTTAAAAAAAGGTTTGCTGTAAAACAATATGCCATGTTATGCTGACAGCATCTTCATTCATCTAGTGTTATTTCATTGCATTGTATTGTCTTGTGCTAATCTGTTGTTCTCTTCAGGCTTATATCCTAAAAGCAATAGGCTAGACTGGACCATATAGCCTCGTATATAGTAAGTTGTACCATCTAGCTTTGTGAAACTGCACTCTATTATGTCTATACAAGAATGAAAGCACATAAAGACTCATTTCTCAGAAAATATCCTCATTGGTATGTGGTACCTGACTGTAATTACATTTCTCCAGATCAGTAACAGTTAGAAAAATTAATTAAAAGTTATATCATTTATAATGGTATTCTGAAAGTAACATGTCTAGGAATAAACATGTAAACATACATGTTAAACATTTATGGAGAACGTTATAAACTTTATTGAAAACAATTGATAAAACCTAAATAAATGAAGACACATACTATGTTTATAAATACAAAGTCTCAATATGATGAGGTAAAATTTTGCCCAATTTGATGCACAAATCCAATATAGAGCATATAATGTAGACCATATAATGCTATTTATATAAAGATCAGAGCAGGCAGGATCAAACAATATATTATCAAAGAATGCATATAAATATAGCAGAGAATATAAATTAAAATATGTAAGTCATTAACACCAAATCAGGATATTATTAGCTAAGAGAGTGAAAGGTCAAGGAGGAGGAGGTGATGGTTATGGTTGGACACAAAGCAAGCTGATAATATTTTATTTCTTAAGCCGAACAAAAAAAATAATGATAATTTCTATATGCTTTATGTTTTAAAAATTGTTTACATGTAGTAGACTTCAAGTTGTTTCTAAAATACATCCATTTCTGGGACTGAGGTAAGTTAAGAGATTTCTGGTAAATCAATTTACAGGGAATGCTAAGGAGATTCTTGGCAAATAATACAACCATAAAGAAAAGGGACCAGGTATGCCACCTTTATTACTGCAAACATTAGAAAATATAGAGGATAAATCCTTAATTTTACAGAGGGCTGGGGCTCCTTTTAGAGCAAGAGAATGACAGGAAATGTTATATCTACATGTATCTCATCTAATCCTCATAAGAAAACTCTTTAAGGCAGTATAATTTTCTCCATTTGGCAAAATAGGCTTGTCATGGCTTCCATACGGAGATGGACTCAATGACATAATTTATCCTATAATCATACTTGAGTCAACAGATCTAAATTCTAATCCAGGGAAATTTACATTCTTTCCCTTAACCTAAAATTTTTCAACTTCTGTACTATTGACATCTTGTGCTGGAAAATTCTTGGTTGTGGGGTCTGTAATACCTACTGTAGGATGTTCATCTGTCTCTCTGGCTTCCACCCATTAGGTACTAGTAACACCCCATCTCTTCACCTCTAACTTTTAATAATCAAAGATGTCTCCAGATGTTCACCTCTAACTTTTAATAATCAAAGATGTCTCCAAATGTCCCTTGAGTGGCAAAAATTTCTCACCCCCACCTCCTTGTGGGGGAATCACTGGCCTACTCCATACTTCAAAGGAGACCATGATTTTAAATTTGTATGCTTGCATCCTTACACATTCTTGTAACAGTGGGTTTTTGCAAGCAGTTTGTCTTAGGAAAAATAGATTGATTTGGCTAGTTTTGCTAAGTAACAAAAAGCTGCCTTCTTGGAGAATTACAATAATATACATGTGTTTGGAAGCCTAGAGGAAAAGAGACATTGAAATCTGTTTGTGATCTCCTTATACACTTTGCTTAATTAAGACTTGTGTTGTCATTAAAACAGAGGAAATATTTATCTTTTTTCTAGTCTTCACACCAGACCAGTTTTCCAAAAGAAGGAGAAAACGGAGAAAGATATCAAGCATACTGATAATACTTTATGCAGTGATTTCTCATCATCTGACATATCTCCAATGTTTTATCTACATTTCTCCTTTATTAGTATACAAACATGTGAACACACTCAGACTTTTCTTCAGGAGTTAGGAAGATAAGCCTTTTATCTGAGGTTTTAAAAATAACAATAATCACATTTATTTTAGCATAAACATGAACCAATGTACTCATCTTAATCATAAATATGTGAGTGTGTGAATGAATGTTTGTGAAGAGAGAGGCATTAGCTGCTTCACAAATTGGTAGTTTGATAATAGTCTTGTTATTACCAACATAAACTCTTTTCTTATTCTCCCTTAAAAATTTCAAACTCAGAAAATGAGGTAGGTTCATCACTTTCCCAGTCTTCTAAAGATTGAATACACAGTTTTAATACCAAAATTTTAAAAAATTTTGCACTTGATATTGCACTTGAGGTGTATCAATTTGATTAGGCAAATATAAATTTAAAAACTATAGTTCTATGAATGAAATAAATTTATATTTTACGGTTCCTAATTTTACACTAATAAAAGAGAAAGATGCAAATTGTCCGTACTTTTGTGACTCCCACCGCCAATCAGGAGTGAGTATGCAAATTAAACCAGCAAAGATGGTGGGTTAATTTGCATGCATAGGCACTGAGTGGCTGGGGGCAGAACACCATGGAGACAATCCAGATATTCTGCACCACCCTAGCCATTCCAGGCCTCTAGGCAGTAGGGGAAGGAGGAAAGGTGGCTCCGGCTGAAACTAAGGCAAAGCCAGCAGCCAGGGGAAGGAAGGCCCATTCTTGCACGAATCTTCATGCATTGGGCCTCTAATATTTGAGTTACTAATAGTAACTATACATGAAACACGTTATTTAGCTCATAGAAAATATCTGGCATTCAAAAGGAGTTCATAAGCCCAAAGCACATGCTATTTGTAGCCTCAATGTCAGCTAGATTCTTCTTGCCCATTGAGAGCTGGGTAAGCTTGGTTCCAACCACATTCCTTTACCCTGTGGAAGCTCAGAACCTCAGAAAGGGTTCTGTAACTTATTAGTGAACTTAATTTTATTTCTCCCAGTTTTAGTTTGCATATGTGTGTGATCGTGTGGGTATGTGCATGGACCTGTGTGTACATACACACATACATGCTTGCTATTCTGGGCTACAGCTAATTCTCTAGTTTTTAAAATTACTATTTTTAAAATATGTGTTTTTTTTTATTTTGGAGGAAAGAAAACAGAGGGAGAGAAAAACATTGATGAGAGAGAAACATCCATCAGTTGCCTCCTGCACACCCCCTATTGGGGATGGAGCTCACAACCCAGGCATATGCCTTGACCCACACCATTCAGACTAAATCTCTAGTTTTTATACAAGAATTAATTCACACAATATACAAGTGAATATCATAAGCTTTTACAAGCAGCTAGCACTAGTGTAGAGAGAGAATAGATTAGGGTATCTATCATAACTACGAATAACGATAAATGGAATATGAAGAATTATTGTCCTTATAATGTCCTTTGGGAAGGTGACAGAGAAGGGACATTGAAAATATTAGGGATGACCCTTCGCTGTCACATTCCCAGATTTTTTCAGTTTGTGAATTCCTGGATCCAATGACAGATTAATGAAGAACTAAAAAAGCATCCTTAGTTGGAATTGGTCAATTCTACAGAGCCATCTAAGCTTCAGAGTTCCAAGTGATCTACCTGTGCCCACTGTTGTGGTTGTGCCTGCACCACAGCCCAACTTCCTTCCCTACCCTGCTGCCTTCCCTTCTCCCTTAGGTGTTCATCCCTGAAGGATTCTCTGATAAACCCTCTACACACAAATTTCCATTAAACAATCTGCTTTCCCTTCCCTGGAAACCTGACTGGTTGGTATCAGGAATCTGAGTACACAGTTGCTAACATAGGATTCTAGAATTTTTTCATCCACCAGTCAGTGGGCATGAGCTCCCCATCACTGGTGGAAGGCTATAAGCATGGATAACCTAGCACAAGACAGCAGTGCCAAGTTACTAAAACTTTCACCTAGGGTGAATTGGGATGGTATAGTGATGGAATAAAATACACTAGTGGGTAAATGTATTTCGTGTTTGAGAAACTCAGAGAAAATAATTAGAATAAAAGTAATTTGAATAGGCTTTGTTGGGAATATTTGATTCTTTGGAAAATAAATAATGAAAGGTTGAGGGTGATTAACCCAATATTAAAGGCTAGGTGTGAAAGCCTTCCCTTGGCAACATGTGAAGATATGTCTATTTCTTACAGTTTAAAGGCAGATAAAATTGAGGACCAGCCCAGAATTTAATCTAACGATAGCAGACTTACAGAGAACCTGAGTTGGTCTGCTCTGCCAAGTTCAGAGGTCTAATTAAGAAGGATATGGGATCCTGAGATGAGTGATGGAGATATCAAGCATTTGCTAGAAATCATGAATCCCCAAACTCCCCTAAACTAGGATTTCTTAACCTCTGCACTGTTGGCAATTGGGACTAGATAGTTCTTTCTTGAGGGGCAAAGAGAGGGCTGTCTGTGTATTATAAGCTTTGTAACAGCATCTCTGCCCTCTACCCAGTAGATACCTGTAGCCAGTAGCCCATTCCCTCCATTTGTGACAATAAAAAATATTGGCAGACATTGCCAAGTGTCCCCTTTGGGAACTGGTGCTGTAAACCCTCTGTACTGGTCAACGTGGCTCAACCCTCCCTATTAGAGATCAGCACTCCACCTTTGCTTAAAGACAGTGCAGGGACCTCTACATTTCAAATCAAGAAGTGCTCCTGTGAGGGATGTACTATCACCTGCCCTCATAGCCCCCAAAACCAATGATGAAGTCACATTCTAACCCAGCTAGGAAATGTTGGGCCTCCTAAGGGAAGTAAAGGACTATCCTACAAAGAAGCTATAAGACCCAGCCTTCATGTACAAGCAGAACCCTGGAGAGCTCATGGAGATTGCTGGTTCAAAGCTGGCAGAACATGAAGTTGGACAAGAAAGAGTTCATCGAGCACTCTCCCACATTTCAAGGATCCCAGAAAATGGTGACAACATGCTGCTACAATACCATATAGAAACATCATAGAAGGTGAAGTATAAATGCTATAATTTTTAGGGTTGATGGCAGAAGAAGGAATCAAAAGCAAGAGAAGTAAGTATGTAAGAGTGGATATATTATGTAAGGCCACAAAATGTCCTAAGTGAGTAAGATCCCACAAAAGGGGCCAAAATATTTCATTTGCTGACATAATAAAAAAAATGTGTTGATGAGATGGACATCAGCATCATTAAGGTCCTTAGAGTAGGAAATGGGAGATTACTCTAGACCTGGGCTCTGTGATAGTAATGGGGGTGATTGTCTCCAACATTAATAATTAGTGACACAATTATCATAGTGAAAGTTGGATCACCTGGATATTCCACAGAACATCACATGGTTCACATTATGATAGGATTGTGCTAATTTTACTGTATAAGCAGAAAATGGCTATACAGTAAAATGTGCTATAGTGTCCATGTACTCCAGGGAGTGAGAGAGAAAGCCTGAGTATTCAGGGGCCGCTGTCTCAGTGCAATGTTTAGGGATGCAAGGTTAGGAACAGGTAGGAACATCTCCTCTAAAGTGAAGCACAAATTATTGTATTTCAAAACTCCCACCATAAAAAAAAATAAAACAGAATTCATGGCAAGCCTCACTGTGTTGTGGAGACAGCAAGTTCCATACTTGCTTATATATTGATAACATGGTATGAAAGGTTGCTGAACAGGAATGTCTCTGCCAGTGGCCCTGCTGCGTTGGTTGCATGATCCAGCAGCTCCTATGATCTTAGAGAGCTATATGGTGGGAACAAGGCAATGTAAAGTTTACAGCAAGCCTTAATGGCATCGATATCTAGAGTCCTAGGGTTCTGAACCAAGGCAATGCCATCTGCATTGAAGAGTTATAGACCTTTCAAAACTCAGCTCCTGGTGTGCTGCTGGATCCTGGTTAAGAAGGAGCACATGACCCATGGAATACCAAGTGATTATGCAGCCACAATTACCCATCATGAGATGGGGTCTGTCAGAAACCTGAAATCATATGGTTGTCTAAGCTCAGCAGCAATCTAGAATAATGTGAGTGGCACATCTAAGATCAAACAAAAGCAGAACCAAAGGGTACACATAAGCTGCACAAGCAGGCATCCCAGGCTCTGCTGTTACTTGGTACTGTTACATCACACCTCTCCCTTAGCTTACCTGTGGAACATTGGGGGTTGGGGGGGCGGCTGTGTTCCTATATGACCAGCTGAAGGAGTACAGAAAAATTCAAGCTTGGTTCCTGGATGAACTGGCTAAGTAAGTAGATGCAAACTAAAAATGGACTGCTGTTCACTAGAGCCCAGGGTAACCTTAATAGAAACCTTAAAAGACATCCAGTAGAAACTCTCCTGATGGATGGTCCACTGGTCATCTACTTTTTGTGGAACTCTTTGGGATGAGTAAACTTGTATGTCTTCTTCAGCTCTGAATTCTGAGTTCCTGGAAGCCTACTTCCAGAGAAAGAGGTATACAATAATTATTTGTTGAATGAATGAGTCTACTCAACAATACTTACTAATGTCATACTTTCACCCAGAAACATAATAAATATTTGATGGCTTATTATTTAAGACTCTGATTAATATTATACCTGGCACAATAGGTTGCCAAGGCAGAAACTTGAAAATGTAATGGAAAATCAGTTTTTTAAAAAGTGCAATGGGAAAATCTTATTTTTTTTTAATTTGCAGGGAGTCTATGCATGAATAGCGAAGATTGCAGAGAAAGCAGAATTAAGGTATCCAGAGAGAAAAAAAGGGGAAATTAGTGGCTACCACCTGACACTGTTTTCTACTCATGTTTACTTAAATTAAAAAAGTTAAAAAGAATTTCCTTTATTTTGATCTAGATACACATATTACTCTCATACTTCTTTTGAAAGGAATATTACTTTCCCCAATCATTATTCCTGTACAACCTTTCCTATGACTCAAGCATTTATTGCTTTTTGACAAAATGAATTTAGTTCAGTGAACATGCAGAAAAGACAATACAACATGTAACTTCAATCAGGTAATAGTCTAGAGACTGGTAGAATCCAATTAGATTAGTTTATTTTTGGCAAATGTCTGCATAGATAATGTGAATAATATAAAGTGCTCCATGCATAACTTTTGTTTAAAGTAACATGAAGAAATAAGACTATAATCCAGCAATCATGCTGCTTGATATTTACCTAAATGAGTTGAAAATTTATATCCATATGAAAACCTATACATAGATGTTTTTAGTTACCAAGGTGCCTTTCAGTAGGTGAATAGTTCAATAAACTGTGGTATATCCTGACCATGAAATATTATTCAGTTCTGAAAGAGAGAGGAGAGAGGAGAGAGAGAGAGAGAGAGAGAGAGAGAGAGAGAGAGAAAGGAGAGCGCCACCACGACATAAGAAAACATGAAGTAACTTAAATGAATATTGCTAGGTGAAAGAAGCCAATCTGAGAAAGTTTCATTCTATAGGATTCCAACTATTTAACATTCTGGGAAAGGTAAACTATGAAGACAGTAAAAAGATCAGTGCTTGTCAGGGCACAGGAACAGGAGGGATGAATAGATATAGCACAGAGAATTTTTAGGGTAAAACTATTCTCTATATAGTTTTATTGCCCTAAAAATTCTCTGTGCTATATCTTAATAGGGGTTACATGTCACTATACATTTTTATTAATCCATGCATTGCATAGCACCCTGAATGGATCCCAATACAACCTATGTTCTTTGAGTAATAGTGATGTATCATTGAATGTTTATCAATTGTAACCAACATACCACTCTTATGGAGGATGTTGATAATGTAGAAGTCTGCATGTGGTGGGGAGGGGAAGTAGGAAATGTATGGAAATATTCTTTACTTTCAGCTCAATTTTGCTATGAACCAAAAAGCACCTATTCATTTTTTTTTTAAAGAGAGTAAGCAAAATATAATGATGTGTTATAGAGACACTTATAGCTCACTAGAAATTTGTGCATGGGTGGGTGGGGGTTGGGGGGAGTCGTGTCCCTCACCTCAGCAGAGACCTACTGGAGGGAACAGGGCAGCAAGCTATGGGGAGAAGGGGGATGGGGGAACTTTAGTAGGGTGGGGCAACAGGTGGAGAGTTACAGGAGGGTGGCAGCGAACTACTGTACAGTGCACAGATTCGTGTGCAGGGCTACTAGTCTATATAATAAAAGCCTAAATGACTATTATGGTGGAATGACCAGAACCATACTATGATGCACAATGACCAACAGGGGCAGATGTTCAATGCAGTAGCTGCTGAGTTGTGGTGACTTGGAAGCTATGGTTATTGGGTGACACACCCAAAACCAGAGAGGAGGGAACCTGATTTTGGTGTTCCTCACCCGAGAACTGCCCTCTCATAATCTGAGAATCCTCAGGGATGTTATAGAGCTGGTTTTGATTTGATCCCTACAGGCCAAAACGAGGGACCCACCAGTGCACAAATCTGTGCACTGGGCCTCTAGTCCTATATAATAAAGAGCTAGTAGGCTAATTAGACCAAACAGCTGAACACCCTTCCAGGCGAAGCTGGGGCTGTGAGGGCTGACTGAGGCAGCCAGGGCTGTGGGGGCTGAGCCCCTTGTATGAATTTCATGCATCTGGCCTCTAGTATAATTAGGCAAAAGAAAACTTAATGTAAATTTTATACACTCGGCTTTAGAGTAAATATCTAACAAGATACATTTAAACTCTTACAGATGCAAAAAAGGTGTAGCTTACCAAAATCTTTTATAACATAGAGTGGAATGACATGTGGTACTCTGCGACTATTTGATACCACTATAGTACGTGAGCATAGACCTGATAACCTAAACTTTTTAACGACCTAAAAGTGTGTTAAATGCAATAATGTCACATGCCAGATGCATTTCACAACAGCAGAGTCTATGGAATTATTCTGTAAGTTGTATATTCTATGGCTGGTGTTTATAGGAATATGGCCACTAAATAGTTCATTTGCATATATTTTAAAGACACTGTTTTTTTTAAATCCAAAGACAATGAGCTCCCTATTATCATTTTTCTTTAATCAAAACTTTGATAGAGATTCTGTAAGAATCATCCTGTAACGTTTATATTATCTTTCTCAATATAATCTCCAGTCACTTGATTATATTTTATTCACACAACATTCAGTAAATATTTATTGAGTGCTTAATAAATACTAGGTATAGTACTAGGTACTAGGAGTAAGGTAAAATAAGATAAACAAGGTTTCTCACTTCATCAGATTAATGAGGAAGATTGGCATTAACTGGTAATGCTTAAATGTGGAAAAATGCACATTTAAAGAGACTGTATACAGTTTATAATAGAGTGACCTAAAGCTAGTCTTGTGGGAGGAAATAGTGCTAAATATTTATACCCTTTCTACCTAATTCAAATTTGAAGTGTGAGATTATCAACCTTTGGAACTACCTCTGGTCAGAATGAGATCAGAAAATGCTAAGTTCCAAGAGCATTTCCATTTTTTGGAATGGTAATGAGGACCTTTGCCAACATCACATGGAAAATAAATAAATAAGCAATGAAACCCATCTATATGCAGCTGTATTGAAAAGTGTATTCCATATGTGACAACATATTATTAAAACAACACAATCGTAGCTTCCATCTGCACGGCGTCACTTTTTTCCCTGTAATGTTAGACTTTATTGTGTTTGTTGGCTGCGTATTCCATTTTAATATTTGATAAATAGATATGGGAGAAATTGTTTCTAGCGACAATCCTGTACTGCTTCATCTGTTCACTTCCTTCCTGAAGCAAACTCTATCCTCAAACTAATATCTTTCCAAAAGAAAAATCAATTTAAAATGACTGTGCAAATGTGTTTATTTTTCTACCCTCAGGATTAAAAAGCTGAGAAATGATTAATAATAATTTGTCTGGAAAGATAACGCAGGCATTTTAGGGTGGTAGTGATTTTGCATCTTTAATTTTCATCAGTTCTAACATTTTATCATTAAAACTGCATGACTATCTATAGAGAGAGATAAAAGAAAACGAGAGAGGTGGTAATACCTCATATCTCTTAGGCGGTATTTCCTATGTTTCAGATTTCTACGTTGTCTGACCCCATTTCAGTCAATTTTCCATAGCCTGCCTGTTTCACATTGGCTGAGGGAACACACTAGTGCTGTGTTTATGCTAATTTTATGCTCTCTGAGTTGTGTCTGTTATTCAAAGCAGTTGAAGCAGTTATTGCCAGTAATCTTATTTCTGTGGGAGCCCCAGGGCAGACGAGGCCTCAAAATCAGGCCTGCAGACCGAGGCAAAGCCATCACAGCCTGCTGGTAAATGGCAGTTCTTTCCCTCCCAATCTGATATCAGTTACTTCGCAAACACAGTAATAAAATGAAACAAATCAGATTTTCAAGTAAATAAACCAGACTTCAGTGGGAAGCAACAATGGTCAGGGCAACAGGAGTGCAATAAGTGATACATAGGGGGACAAACAAAAGCACCAGGGCCTAGACCTCCACCCTCTTTATCTAAAACACCCTAACATCGAAACAAGAAGGTTGCTTTAATCCAACAGCGAGAAAAGGGAGGAAAGTCAAGTAAAACAAGCAGCAAAGTTAATGTTGACTGGCTCTTATCTAAAACCCAGCAACAATGCTGAAAATTGAATTATAATGCTATTGAAGAGTGGCTAGGGAGGCATAAACAAAAGGCTCACAAAGACAAATGGACTTGTCCACTCTCCTCACCCATAAACACTGACAGCCTTTAAAAAATCCACAAAATGGAAACAGTTAACCAGCGCAATTTCCCACGAAGGGACATTTGTCCTCCAGTAACACAAAGTAACTTGAAGGCTTTGATGCAGCAAGAGCTGTGACCAAGTTCTGTTTGCCAGATCAGAGTCTTGGGCTCAGGAGATAAGTCATTTTTGGCAACTTCTTATTTTCTACAATGTTCTTAACTCCCTTCATTCTAAGCTACTCCTCCACATCACCCCTCTATTGTTATCACTCATTGTTGTAAGCAATTCAAATGTCTGAGCAACAATAAACAATAAAAGGAAGAGTGTCTAAAACTAAGCAAGGTGGTTGAATTCTTCTAGAATCCAAGGGTGTGTGTGTGTGTGTGTGTGTGTGTATTTTTTTCTTGATGAATTTGGAATCAGTATCACGTTGATAAAATTACAGTTGTATTTTTTTCCACTTTAATCTACAGCAACTCGTCCCAGTCCTGCTTAATTTCTGTGGTAGGAACTGTGATAGAAACAAGGAATATAGACTCAGCTTCCCGAGGGGAAGGGATTATACAGAATTGCACTCTCTTTATTCACCAAACTGGTATGAGTGAGGCATGTAGCAAGATGGGCTCTCTGAGAAGGTGACTCCAGAGTTTAATTTTAGAATAAAAATAAAGATTCTAATTTTAGTTAAAACAACAACAACAACACAGAAATATATAAGTGATGGAAGTAAAAGAAAAGTATTTTTTAAGTAGAGAACTGGATGAGTTCCTTTAGAGAACACCAATGAGGTCAGTGTGAATGGGGTAGGGTTCAAGAAAATAATGAAAAACTAGATTCATGGAAGATCCAGCATGCCAATTATCAAGTTTCTACTGCAGTGCACTTAAGGCAGAGGCATTTTCATAATTTGGTTTTATGAAGATCACTTTTCCAAGTAGTATGGAAGATGGAAAGGAGAAACTTTAGCTGGGAACAAAGAGGCTGGTGATACACAAAATGGGAAGGATAAAACATAAGGGATTCAGAAGAAAGAGATGAATTGATGAGATGGTTATGGTGAAGATGTCTAGTTCACATAGCATATTGAGCACATAATTTTATCTCTAGTTCTTCCAGAAAAAATATTAAAATGATAGTAAAAGAAGAAAATATTTAAGCCCTGTATAAACAAAAGTAACAGAAAAAGAGATGATATCAGATGAAAAAAGTCAAGAAAATGTTGAAGTGGCAAGCAGATGCATGTGGATAAGTAAGTCAGCAGGGCAAGAAATCTAAAGCCTAACTTCTGTGGGGAAGACAGCTGATTTGATACCTTAGCCAAAAAATCAAAATCTCTCAAAGTTGGAGGTACTAGTATATGTGAGAGATGAATTGAGGTATGTAATTTAAAATGAAGAGGATTTCTTGACAGTGTATAGAAGAATATTCATGCCCTTACACTCTTTTTCTAATACCAACAGAATGCAGGGAGTTCACTCTCAGGGAGGTTGATAAGAGAAAATTAGGATTCAGGCCTACAAGTAAATAAAGTAAAGAGCTGCATCCTAGCCCTGGCTGGGAGCTCAGTTGTTTGAAGCATCATCCTCTACACCAAAAGGTGGCAGGCTCAATTCTCAGTCAGGGTGCATATTTGGTTTGTGGGTTTGATGCCCAATTGGAGTGCATACAGCAGGCAACTGGTTGATGCTTCTCTCTTATATCGATGTCTCTCTTTCTTTCTGTTCCCCTCTCTCTCAAATCAATAGGACATATCCTCTGATTTTAAAAAAAAGCTGCATTCTAGATTCTGAGAGTTTTTAAGCATTATTTCCTTGTTCAGCTCTCAGAGCAATAACATCTATAAAAATCAGTAGGATTTATTTTTAGAGAAACTGACCCCATTCACATATGAAACAAACACACATGCAAAATCCCTTGCAGAGAGTAACATGTTAAGGTCTTCAATGTAACAGTTAAAATCACTAGCTAGGTTGATTAATCTATAGTGAGTCCCACTTAGTTCACCTGTTCATACAGGGCTTCCAGTCACATTTTAATGTTTCATTTTATATATAAACTAGTGGCTCAGTGCACAAAATTTGTGCACATTAAAAGGGGATTAATTAGAGGAAATAATATAATATTGCTATTTGCCCTTTCTCTATAATAGAAGTGTCAGAGATGAAAGAAAATTAGTATAATGTATATGAAAACCTTCCTCCTGTCAGAGTCTGGGGCACACCACAGGATCCAGAGTCAAGTCCCCGCCCACCCACATGCACCTCAAAATCACATGAGATCCAAACTTGGGCACCCCTGCCCCCATTTGGGCTAGATCCAGATGTGGCCAGTCCCACCCTTATCAAGCCCTGCCAGGCAGGGGCCATAGCCTCAGGTCCCCTGGTCCGGTGCCAGGACAGGGATGTGGCCTGAGGTCCCCTAGCCCAGAACGAAATGGGGGGGGAGTGCCTGAGTTCCCCCATTAAGCCCCACCAAGTGGGTGACATGGCCTAAGATCCCCTGTCAAGACCCGCTGGGTGGGGGGCAGGCTGGAGGACCCCCAACCCAGCACTAGAGGTGGACTTTGAGGTCCCCTGTCAAGCCCTGCTGGGTGGGAGGCATGGCCTGAGATCCCCTGTCAAGCCCCACCAGGCAGGGGGGTGCAGTCCCAGATCCTCCTGGCCCAATGCTGGGGTGGGGGATGTGGCCTGAGATACTGGCCTAATGCTGGGATGGGAGGGAACAGTCTGAGGTCCCCTAGCCCAGCACCAGGATGGGAAGTTTACCTTGAGGTCCCCCGTTAAGCCCTGCCAGGCAGGGGCATGGCCTGAAGTCCCCCTTCAAGCCCCACTGGGTGGGAGCATGGTCTGAGGTCCCCTGTCAAGCTCCTCCAGGCAGGGGCAGGGAATGCAGTCTCAGGTCCCCTGGCCTGCTACTGGGGTGGGAGGTACGGCCTGAAGTTCCCCAGCCTGGTTCCAGGGTGGGGGGCACGGTGTGAAGTCCCCTGTGAAGCCCCACCTGGTGGGGGGTACAGCCTGAGATTCCCAGGCCTGGCACTGGAGTAGAGGAGAGCACCCTGAGGACCCCTAGCCCAGCACCAGGATGGGAAGCACACTTTGAGGTCCCCCATCAAGCTCCGCCAGGTGGGGGGCATGGCCTGAGGTCCCCTGTCAATCCCAGTCAGGCAGGAAGGCACAGTCTCAGGTCTCCTGGCCCAGTGCTGGGAAGGAGGGGTGGGGGAGGGGCGGCGTGAGGTCCCCCGTCAAGCCCTGTTGGGTGGGGGTCGTGGCCTAAAGTTCCCTGTCAAGCCCTGCCAGGTGGGCGATGCTCTCAGAAAGTAGAAAAAATACAAAACAATTAATTGAAAAAAAAGAAAAGGAAATAAAAATTGAAAATTTATACTGGACATCCAATATATAACAAACAGAAGAATAGAAATCAGCAAAGACATATTTTTTAAAAAATGTAGACCTAAAGTTCATGAGCTTTCAGATTGAAATGATCTATTGAGTGTCAAGCACAATTAATGAGGGGGGAAATGCACATTAATAAATTTGAGAGTAACATTGATGGATAAATAACTTTAAAACTTCCTAAAAAATGTAAGAATCAGAATAACATCAATTTTAAACTTTAACAATAAAAGCTAGAAGGCAATAATTCAACAACTTCAAAATCAGGAGAAAAGTGATTTGAATTTTATCTCCACCGAAATTATATAGAATAAATATTTTCACATATATATGAGATCTCATAAAAATGGCATATACTTTCTGAAAGTGATTTAAAGATGTGCTCTACCAAAATAAAGAATAAAACCAGTATGTATCAATATGTTTTCTCTCTCTCTCTCTCTCTCTCTCTCTCTCCCTCCCTCTCTCTCTCTCTTTTTATTTTAAGAAAGAGAGGAAGGGTGAAAGAGGAAGAGAGAGAAAGAAGAGGAAGAGAGAGAAAGAAAGAAAAATAACCCATGGATATGAGAGAGAAACATCAACCAGCCACTTCCAATACACACCCGGCCAGGGATTGAATCCACAACCTATGTATATGCGGTAACTGGGAATAGAATTGGTAACCTTTCAGTGCACTGGATGAGGCTCAACCAACTGAGCCATCTTGGGAAAGTCTGTTTTTCTTTCCACTGGGTAATTTGTTTTGGTCTGAAACCCAGTTTTTCTTATATTAAAATAGTCATTTCAGCTTTCTTTTGATTAGTGTTTGCATTGTATTTTTTTCACACCCTTTTTTCCTTACTATGCTTATATTGTATTCAAAATAAGTTTGCTAGATAGCATGTGTTTGTGTCAGTCTCTAACTTTTTTCTCTCTGATGTTTAATAATTTTTATTGATCTGTCTTCAAGTCCCCTGATTCTTCTGCCATCTGTATTGTGTTATCTCAGCTATTTTATTTTTCAGTTCAAAAATTTTAATAGGATTATTCCTTTCTTATCTCTACTTGTTTGCTGATGTTTAAAATTATAATATTTAATTCAAGTGTTTGAAATTTGTCATTTATACATTTTAAGAGTCACTTTAATGGCTCTGTCAGAAAAATTCCAACATCTGTATTATCTCATTGTCTGTTGATTATGTTTTCCCAAACTCATTGTGATTGGTTTTTTTTTTTTGTAGGCTGATTATTTTTTTTTGTGTAATCAGGACATTGTGAGTATTACATTATGTGGCTCTGAGTATTTTATAAACCTGATGGAGAATGCTGATACTTTAAGTTTTGTAGTAATTGGCTGGGTTAGTTTAGACCACCTGCTACCTATGGGCTATGGCTCCAATGTCTGTTCTATTATCATAGCTTTAGCTGCATTATTCAGATTATGCTGGTGCATGTACTAATATTAGACCCAGGCAACAGTTTCCTTATTAGTTCAAATTCTCAAAGTCTTTGTTATATTAATTAGGACCAGATCCAGCATATACAGATTGGAGATGCACCCTTGAGTTCATGAATTATTTTGAGGGGTTCATTTTCTAAGCTCTTTACTATTTCCATATACCAGTACTTCCTAGTTCCCTGAGCTTCCCTTTTAGTTTGGTTCCTCTGGCAAGAAACTGCTTTCTTCCCTGATTGTACCATGTCTGGCGCCAATATGTTGGAGAACATGCAGAGAAAAATCACATAAAATGATTATCACTTATTGAATGATTCAATGATTATAGCAATAACAATACTGTCAGAGAGTCTGTTAAAGATTTCTTGTTTTATTTTCTCCCAAGGTATTAATATGATAGGTATAAGATCCTAAATTGAATGTGAAGCATTTACACACTGTAGAATTTATAAGTAAAATATATCATAATCAGTTTCATGACTTAGGGACTCCTCTACCAGAAATCTATTGCTCACAAGAAAATGAAAAGATAAGGAGTTTGCTTTAGAGAAAGCTATTTCCATTGATGAAGCCAGATTTAGGAAGGTATGTGGTTGCTAACTGTGAAAGTGGTTTAAACGACCACTGGGACAGCCCTTTAGGGGTACAGGGAGAATTGTAACTTGATTCATGCTTAGGAGAGTGAGAGTGGAATATGTCAACATTAGAATTGGCTTGCAAAATTTGACAATGTAAGCATTAGTATTTCATGAGCACCAGATGTTGGCAACATGAGAGAGAGAGCCAACTTGAGGATTTTTAGTTCTTCCAAGAGATAATATATTTTAATAAGGAAAGTATGTGTAGCATGAATTTATGGAAAAAAAATGTGTTGAAGAAGGATTAGGAATTCACATTAACCATGAGAATAGAAATGTAGTATAGAGGTTTCCCAAAGCAGAGGGCTCTGAGGACCCAAAGAACAAGCCCTTGTTAAGAACTGTAAAGGATCTGAGATTTTACCCTCTTATACACTAATGAGTTTGTTTTCTACCATTTCATGAGTGCTGGCAAAAAATACAAGATTATTGGATCAGAAACCAAGGACTGCTCGCATTAGTAACCAGACCCAGAAAAATCAGCATTTTCTTTCACTAGTTCCGCAAGCCCCCGTTTCCACTGAGAAGTGCAAAAGGGGTCGGATGACAGCTATATGAGCAGTGGATTGCATTACAGAAGAGGTATCCTGAACTCAGGGAAACTAAATATTTTTTACTGGACAGTAAACAAACTATAGTTTTATCTGGAGGGAGGCTGTTCATTATACAAACTATCTTGAGAAGATAGGCTTTAGAGTAAAGGCAGTTAGTGCCTCTGCTCATGAGATGCTCAGAAAAAAAAGAGACCTTTGAAGAATTGTCTTCCAAAAGCACAAAAATCAGCTTTAAAAATCTGCTTAGCGAAAGTGGTCAAGGGAGAATTAAAGTCAACTTCCAACAGTACTGGAAACTGTCACTTGGCCTATAGCTATTTTCTTATCTTCCTTAAAGTGTCCCTTTGACCCCAGTCCCTCTTAAGTGAGGTAAGAATGAGCAAAATCAGAAACCAGAAGCCAACCACAAAGGGTGCACTGTCCACCAATGCAAGTGAGTTGGGAGGTGGGGAAGATTCTTACTTTTCAATAAAAATGAAGTGTTGACTGGTATCTTGAATGGAACACTTGTAGTTTTTGAATGAAGACTATGTTTCTGGCTTTGGCAGAGTGGCTTAATTGACTGGAGCCTTGTCTCCCATACTCCAAAAAAATTGTGGTTTCATCCCCGATTAAGATGAAAATAGGAAAGTAACTGATCTCTCTCTCTCTCTCTCTCTCTCTCTCTCTCTCTCTCTCTCTCTCTCTCCTAATCCCTCTCTGTAAATGCAATAAGACTGTCCTCAGGTGAGTATTGAAAAAAAAAAAAGGACCATGTTCCTGTACCATAAAGAGAACACAGAACTATTTAATTCTCTGGATGGAAAGAAAAAATCATGTGGTCTGCCAGATTTTCATCTAGTGGTAGGGAAATGTTTTTTTTCCCAGCCATATCTATCTATATGTCTATGTATGTATGCATGTATGTATGTATGTATGTATTTATCTATCAATCTACCTATCATCTATCATCTTTTGTATAGCATAGGATTAATAATGGGCATTCTGTTAAATGGGTTTGATTTTCATAGTGGGTTAATTTCAATATTGTAATTTACAAAACTTTTAAAAGTCATTAGTATAATTATTTCTCATTATAGATTATAAAATGGCACTTTTCTATTTAAGAGCCTACTTTCCTAAGGCTATTTATATGGCACATAGCACTCTATATTCAATCAAAATGCCTGTACTTAAAAAAAAATAGAAACTATCTGGCTTTCTATTAGAAAGGTAGCAAAGCGAATATCAATTTTGTTTCTAAACAAAATTGTCATTGAGTTTATTCTACTGCCTTGCTCATATGAAAAAGTGGAATTAAACTACTTTATAGCTATATTTTTCCTCATTTGAAAATATTTTTAAAACATTTTTGATTTCAGAGAAAAAGGGAGAGGGAGAGGGAGATAGAAACATCAATGATGAAAATCATTGATTGGCTGCCTCCTGCACACTCTATAGGTGGGATTGAGCTCACAACTTAGGCATGTGCCCTAACTAGGAATCGAACCATGACCTACTGGTTCATAGATTGATGCTGACCTACTGAGCCATGCTGGCCAGGCTGTAAAATATAATTATTATTTTTACAAATGATTAATTCCAGGCGGGTTTTTTTTTTCAAGAAACCATAAACTCATCAATTTTTTTAACCTGCATATCTGTTTTAAGAAACTTGGCAAGTTTTTCAGTATTTATAGAAACATTTTGAAAGTGTAACGAGAAAAGAAATTCACAGGGCCAATCTAATTATCATCAGCAGCTGTAACCTGTTGCACTCAGTGCTGGGACTACAATATGGGCTGCTTTAACCACAAGTTTAAGCATTTAAAAAGCTTCTTTTATCTTTTCTTGTGATTCAAAAGGAAGTTACAGAGTAAGAGGACTAGTATTCAGGATATGAATGTGTTCTCCTACCACAGAGAGAAAAGTCTTAACCCATTTCCAGTTAGCTTTAATATTTTTGAATTATGAGGCTGCTTACCTATCAGAAAATGAATTTTTGCCCAGCTGATGTGGCTCAATAGTTGAGTGTCAACCCCCATGACTCAAGAGGCTGAGGATTCGAATCCCAGTGGAGGGCATGCAGGAGGCAGCTGATTGATGTTTCTTTCCCATCAATGTTTCTATCTCTCTAGCCTCATGGCTCTCGAGCCACATGTGGCTCTTTGGCCCCTTGAATGTGGCTCTTTGACAGAATACCATGGCATGGGCAAGTCTATTTTGAAGAAGTGGCATTAGAAGAAGTTTAAGTTTAAATATTTGGCTCTCAAAAGAAATTTTAATCATTGTACTGTTGATATTTGGATCTGTTGACTAAGGAGTTTACCGACCACTGCTCTAGCCCTTTCCCTTCCCTTCTCTCTAAAATCAATAAAAATATTTTTTTAAATGAATTTCATCTATTGGAGATGTCAAGCACTTTATACCATGTGGTTTTCTTTTTGCTGCTCTATTATATATCACTTTTAAGAAGGTATAATTGCAAGTTCCCTTACTATACAAGGATTGAATGAGATGTTATGGATGTCTCATGAGAGAATGACCAAAATTTAACTGAATGTGATCAGATCAATAAAAAATTCAGATTTGGGTGATTATATATTCTCTTCAAAAATCGTAATTTTTTCACTTGTGAAAAAAAATGTAATTTAAAATACCAAGTTGTCACAATATTTTTAGCTGCTTGATTTTCACACACATATACAATTTGCATTGTGCTTCTTATAACATTTTATAAAATGAGAGATTCTTTCATGAAAGGAAAATCAAGTCCTTCTTCCTCTGATTGCAATAGGTTGTGTCTTTGCCACTAAATATATCCCTTCCTATAAACTTACTTATTACATACACATGCTAAATGAGCAAAGCTTCTTACTAAAGGTTGTGTGTATTATAAATGATGTACCATTTACATTACAAAGAGAGTTTGCCTTGTTCATACAATAGGGAAGGGATGAGAGTGAAAAGAGATGATAAAATGAGGTGTAAGGAAAAAAAGGCAGGAGAGACAAAAATGGGTAGGCTTCCACAGACTGTTTCTTTGTAGATAATTCAAACATGAGAAAAAACATTAAAAAAAAGTCTTCCTTTGTTTTAACAGAAATTGTGATTTCTTTTTCTTTGGGTGGGGGAACTTAAGGATTTGTTTTATAGATTTTAGGAAGTGATATTATTCCTCTCTGGTTCCCTATAACTTTGCCAAGAGTGTGATAATGAAATGTTTTTGTATGACCACTTTTCTGTTCCCTCCCTCCTTCCTTAAAATAAACTTTGTCTTTCCTAAAGATCAGAAAGCAGGAAAAATGTGTATTATTGAATATATTTATTTTTTATAAAGAAATCCTAATTGTTGTGTGTGCAAACATTTTCTCCCCTCACATAGAGGCTTCGGAATAATTTAGTGCTAAATAAATGCGGCTTGGAACTCGGCAAGATAAAACATAAATTATTGCATTAAAATCTCTAACAAGTCTATCTGCTTTTTGAAATGACTGGGAGATGAAAGCGAGGAGTCTCATTTAAGAAGGCTCAGCGGATCAGTTCTGCATTTATATGGCTGTTATCAAAAGCAATTCATTTGGAGATCAAATAGACTGACAGATAGGACAAGCAAGGATCACCACTGCCTTCAGGCAGCCCAAAGCCAGGACAGCTCCCCAGCACCATCACTAATATTGAGTCTAGTCAATGCTTGTGTTTATTACTACTTCCATCCTGCCAGCTGCACATTATCATAGCTTCCTCCATCCTTCTTAGTCAGCCTACTGTAAGGAGCAGCATAATAAGAATAGCATTTGCTCTGCTGGATCTGTTGGGAAAAACTCTATTGTACTGCAATGAGCAGACTACATTCATCCAAATTTTGGACAAGGTGACAATGGTGAAGAATAAAAGCTGGAATGGCCTGGCCATTGTGGCTTAGTTGGTTGGACGTCCACCCGTGCATGGAAATGTTGGCGGTTTGATTCTCAGTCAGTGCACATGCCCAGGTTGAGGCTTAGATCCCCAGTGTTGTGCTTGCAGATGGCAGCCAGTCAGTGTTTCACACTCACATTGATATTTCTCTCTTTCTCTCCATCTCCCTTCCTCTCTCTCTAAAAATAAATTTAAAAATCTTAAAAACAAAACAAACAACAAAACAAAATAGTAGAAGCAGGAAATAAGAGAGGCCCACCAAAGGGCCTTGGGTTCCATGATCTCATGGTTGTCTTTTTCTCCATGACTCCTCCAGGCTGTAGATTCTGCTCAGCTCTCCTCAGCTGTCTCTCCCACAGCAGGCCAAGAAGGAAACATCCTATCTAATAAAAGAGTAATAGGCAAATTGACTATCACTCCAACACACAAGATGGCTGCCCCCAGGTGGTAAAAAATGGCTGTCCCTATGAGGACATGAGATGGCCACCACAAGATGGCCAGCAGGGGAGGGCAGTTGTGAGAGACTAGCTCTGCAAGGGAGGGCAGTTGGGGGCAATCAGGCCAGCAGGGGAGAGCAGCTAGGGGTGACCAGGCCTGCAGGGGAGAGCAGTTAAGGACAAACAGGCTGGCAGCAGTTAGGCATCAATCAGGCTGACAGGGGAGTGTTTAGGGGGTGATTAGTCTGTCAGGCAGAAGCAGTCAGGGGCAATCAGGAAGGCAGGCAGGTAAGCAGTTGGAAGCCAGCAGTCCTGGATTGTGAGAGGGATGTCTGACTGCCCATCTATGGGATCGGGCCTAAATGGGCAGTCAGACATCACTCGAAGGGTCCCAGATTGGAGAGGGTGCAGGCTAGGCTGAGGGGCACACCCTTCCCATGCACAAATTTCATGCACTAGGCCTCTAGTCTCAGTATAAAGTGAATTTGCACCAATGGGCATTTGCAAGATTGGCACTGAGGAGATCTGTTTATCAGTGCAGGGTCTGGCGTCTCTCATCTTCTATTTTGTGTGTGCATATTTGTGTATATTAATCCTCACCCAAGGATATTTTTCCCATTGATCTTTAGAGAGATTGGAAGGGAAGGAGGTAGGGGGAAAGAGAAAGAGAAAAAAAGAGAAACATCGATGTGACAGAGACATATCCATTGGTTGCCTCCTGCCAGTACCCTGACTAGGGTGGGGATCAAACTTGCAACCCAGATAGGTGCCCTTGACTAAGAAATGAATCGGAGGTTCTTCCTTGGATGGGCTGATACTCTAACCACTGAGAAACACTGGCCAGGCTTTGCCCTCTTTTAAGTAGAACTCACTGTATTTTTATTTGATTAAAGGTAACTTTTTAATTGTTGAAAATCTGAATAAAACAAAAACAAAGAAGACAATGAAAAATAAAATAAAACCATGTTTCAGAGATAACCCTGTTAACACATACATATATAAATATGAACACAAATATATACACACATATTTATATGAGACAGTACTCTATTTATATATTATATGTTTAACTTAATACTTAAAATTAAGGATTTCTTATGCAATTATCATTTTTCAACATAATTTTTAATGAATCAAGACTTTTAACTATATGGATGTCCCAATCTTGATTTAATTATTTCTCTTTTGTTAATAGTTTAAGGACTTTGTTGTCCTTTTTATTTTGTTAAATCCTTACCTGAGGATATGATTATTGATTTGAGATAGAGACAGAGACAGAGAGAAAGAGAAAAACATAGATGTGAGAGAGAAATACTGACCAGTTGCCTCTCATATGCGTCCCAACCGGGAATCAAACCCACAATCTATGTATGTGTGCTGACCTGGAATCAAACCCACAACCTTTTTGGTGCACAGGAAGTTGCTCTAGTGGGTCTGGGCTGCCTGTACTACTTGAGCCAATAAAGTGTTACAGAAAACAGAAGAAGAATCAAGCAATATTAGAGAGATGGAGTTACATTTATTATGCGTGGGTCCAGAGGAAAATGTCTCTCAAATTATGGGCCCAAAAATGGAGGAATTTTCCCTATTTATATGTTTGTACCTTCTTTGTCTCCCAAATATGGGGTGTTTCTGGCCCCCTTTGCAAGTTCTTAAAGAGCCCCTATATGCTGGATCCTTGAGACCTCAACCAAAGCCCTGGCCTGGTGCCAGCACTGATAATTTGGTCCAGGGAAAGTTTAATGGCCTCTCTGAAGTGGGAGTAGTCTTATTTTCCTTATTATTTAAGCAAGCAAGCATTTATAGAAGCCAAATAGCAGGGTTAAAATTTCAAACAGCAATTTTTATATAAGACGGATGTTTCAAAAGCAGAGAGAGGATTGAATCATATAGGAGTATTTACTCCAATACTGCTGGCAGTATGGGAAAGAAGCAGGTCAGCCACAAGAATCTGCTTTGCAACCTCCCATAAGCCAGCTGCTTATACAGAATAAAACAAAAATTACATGGGGAAGAAGGGCTAACAGGCATGGGGAAGTAGGCTATACAAGATGGGGTGGGACTCCATTGTTTGGGCAACAAAATAGTTAATCTTTTCATGATAGTAGGTAGTTCTTGAATGGGAATGGACCGCATTCCAAGGTTGACTCCCAGGTCCCAGGGATGTACAACTCTCAGTCAGGTTAGAATGTCCTTTCTTTAACCAGACAAGGCAATAACAGTTAACAAAGCATGATTAATATTTCCCATAACTATAGCTAGTCCCCAGTATTCTATTTTTGCCCCTAATACAACCAACTGAGCCAACAGGCCAAGGCAAGAAGAATGTTTTTTAACCACAAGTCAAAGAAAGGAGAGAGTAAGAATGCCATTTTTTCCAGATAGCAATAGTAATACTTGGGTTGTGCCCTCACAAATTTTGGAAGCCTGAACTCTGTTAGTTAAGTTAACCAAACCAAGGATATTGCATCCAGATATAGCTACAAGTTCATTTAGCTCAAGAGCATTGTCCAAAATTAAAGTCTAAAATATTAATAATTTATTGAAGTATGAGGAATTGTTATTTTATATCACTTATAATGGTAATATGTTAGAGTGATGAATGCTTCTCATTTGACTAGAACGTTCAGATACTTCCTGAGTTGGACACTGTAGTCCCAAATCCCAGACAACTCCCCAGTCTCAGACAAATCAGAGCAGGTGGTCAAAACACAAATATATTCCTGACAAGCTGCCATTTCGAAAATGGTTTTACTCACTTAAAATGAGCATGTTAAAAAGTGTAGATTAAATAAATTGTTATTTTTAAACATAAAGCCATATTTAGTTTTTATTTAAATATATTAAGTGGAATATGGAAAAATGTAGTGTATATTTTAAGTAACTGTAGTAGTGTTATTTTTACTGATCAATATTGGCTAAAATTTTAATTTGTTCTATTTTTGCCTTAATGCACAAAAAGTGCCTTTTAAATTGTTAAGTTAATCATGTTTTTAAGGACCCTAACGAAGATGTTCTGTGACTTAGTCACCCCCCTTCAGAACCTCATACAAGTCAGGTGTTCGCCCACATATTCACACCCAGAATGAAGCATTTGTATATTTCTAATGTTGTTCTAAAATAGTGTATCAGATTTAAGATCTGCATTATCTCTGAGACAGGACAGCATGTAGATAAATGTCCTGATGGTCCAAGCTTTCAAAGAATGTTTCCATTTATTCTGTGGCTATGCATCCCTGCACAGGCAGGCCAGCACATGACACAGCTAAATACGGTTCTGTTTTCTTAGCCCCCTTCTACTTCTCCTTGGCCCCTGAATCTTCTCTCTTCTCTTTCTTGCTCACTCCTTCAGATGTTCATTTGGAAGATATACTTTTCACTGGGATTAAAAGAGGGTTCGCATTTGAAATTTTCATTTACCAAACAGAAAAATATTTTACTAGAAGGGGATGATAGTAAGGGGAAATGATTTTCCATGTGCCCTCAGGCCTGGCATAGACAGGATTTGATTTGCTGTGTTCGGCTGGAATCTGGATTGATACCCGGAGATGAGAGGGGGTGTTTAATAAAATTTACATTTCATTTTCTCACTTGACACTAGTCTCCTGTCACTTATGGAACTGATGGGGATGCTGCAAATAACTTTTATAGAATCTAGCTGGGGAAACAGACTGGGAAATGGAAAGACAGAAGAGAGAGAGAGAGAGAGAGAGAGAGAGAGAGAGAGAGAGAGAGAGAGAGAGAGAGAGAGAGAAACAGTTGGGATTGTTTTCATCTTGTGGGGCCCGTTTTAGAGACAAATCCATTGTGGCTGGATGACCTGAGAGCTGGCGGCCTCCACACTGGAAGGAGAGAGTGTGCAGGTGGGAAACCTGGGAACTGACATGACCCAGCTGCCCTTGGAGGGTAGATGTGAGGCCAAGGGGAACCTCTGATTAGATGATAGTTTAAGTTTCTGAAAGGGTGGAATTGATAAATATCCAAAGACAGGAACAAGGACAAGAGCAGAGGACTAAGCTGCCCACTATCATTTTTGTGTGTGTGTGTGTGAAACCATAGTGTTTATATTAGTTTGCTATTGCTGAATAACAAATTATCAGAAACTCAGTGACTTCAAATAATACCCATAGTGGAATATTATTTAATCTTAAAAAGGCAGGAAATGCTGTCATTTTCAACAATAAGGATGGACTTGGAAAACATTATCAGAGTGAAACAAACCAAACATAGACAAATTATGTATAATCTTATTTATATGTGGAATCTAAAATAGTTATAATCATAGAAACAGAAAGTCAGAATGGTGATTGCCAGAAGGCAGAGGAGGGTTTGGGGGGGAGAAGAGAAGAAATGGGGAGATGATGGAAAAAGTATACAAAGTTTTAGCTTTACAAGTTCTGAAAGTCTACCAAATAACAGTGCCTATATGGACAATAATGTGTTACACACTTAAAATTTTCTAAGAGGGTCAATCTTACGTTAGTTAGGTGTTCTTACTATCACTACTACTACTACTATTACTACTACTGGTACTACTACTACTACTAATAGTGAGGAGGAGGAAGAAGTGGAAGAAAACTTTTGGAGAAGATATATATGTTTACTGTCTCCATAGTAGTGGTAATTTCATGGGTGTATACTTATCCATTAACTATGTACAGCTGTTTACATGTCAGTTGTACCTCAATAATTAGTAAAAACAACAACAAAACATCACCTATTTGTTAGCTTTTCTAGGTCAAAAGATTTTGAAGGTTCAACCGGATCTTTTTCTTAGGGTCTCACAAGATTTGAGAAGCTAAAATATGCTTCTCTACCACTTCCTTAGAAGGTGTGTCTAGTGCCATAACAGGAAATCAGGGAGAGAAGTAATCACGAAAGCCTAGAGAAAAAAGTGGTCCAAAAAGAAGAGAAAGTCTGGACTAGATGCTCCCAATATGCTATGTAAAATGAGGATAGAGAATTGTTCTTGAGAACCGGAAAAATGGAAGTTACTGGTGATTGCCATAAGAGCAGTCTCTGTTCCGTGGAGGGGTTGGAAGGCAGAGGGAAGTCCATGGTGCAGTGAATGAAAACCGAGGAAGTAATGAAATGTATGAATAAAAGTCTTTCAAACAATTTTGTTGGAATGCGAGTGGAAAACTGTGAAAAGATCTGAAGGGGCTTGTATTTTATCAAAGAATCAATCTTTCAAATCTTATTAGATTTCAGAAAGTCCTACAACTGCATTAAATGAGTTTTCTGTCCCAAAGTAGACCAGATTGGAGGGCAGAATCTATGTTTTCTTGAATTGTTCCAAGTAAAGAAATCCTGGTCTTTACTGAGGACTATAAATAACAAAGCCAGAAGAATATTTAGAAACAGGCAAGTCTGTATTTTACCATTTAAATCTTATTCAGCTTTATAGAAACATTTTATTTTTTTTAACAAATTACATTCTGGAAATGTGACTTGTCTCTCAAATATATATGTAATTAGACATAGTGCTATAGTATATGTTGAAATCAACTGTTCTATACTCAGTAGTATAATTCCTTTTGCTTATAGCTCTTTCAAAGTTGACCTGATACATTATAAATTCCAGAAACAAAATATGGAATAAATGCATGAGTTTTAAAGACAGAATTAAATAAAATCCTTTACTATTATTGACATATACAATTTTATATAACCTTGATTGAATAATACTTGCATGTAATTTACATTCAATTTCCCCATACTTATTTTTGCATAGAGTTTGTATACATTTCAATGTATAGTAATTTTATCCATTGGGAGTCAGACAGCAAGACAGAAGGGAGTGATTCAACTAGGTAATAATGGAAAGGACTGGGCCCTGAGGGAGCTAAAGGCCTTTTAATATTCAATAGCCTCCCCTGGGCAATATGGGCAAATTTGTTGTAGGACACAATCCGATCATATTGGTTCAGTCTCTTACTCTGAGACATGGAGTTTGGTCACAGTCTGGTACTTGCCCTTAACACAATCCCCAAAACCCAAGAGAATCTGGAAACTACCCTAATTCCCTTCGTTCTTCTCTCAACTTTAGTACCCATAAACATTTACAATTCTTTTAAACTATCTAGAATTTTAGTTTGTTCAGAATCTTGGAGGAAAAGAGTTCACCAAATACAGAAAATCAGAAATGGGAGGCAGAAATAGGTTCTTTGGAATAACACAGGAACAAGATATGTTTCAATTGTTTATTTCAATAAAGGGTTGTTACTGCTGCCAAATATTTGCTGGGTTACCCATATTAATGATCTTAATAAGTTTAGGATGGGCCAGCCTATAGTTATGCTTTACCTAATCAGCTAATTTCCAGACATGAATGAACTCTGAGCTGTTCTATTTGTTTCCAGCATTTACACAATACTCTCATTTTTTATGAAGGAAAAGAGGATGGGATTAACTACGGTTTGGGAAATTCTAGCCAGACTCTGAAATCCCATGCTCCATTTGAGAACCTTGCAGGTTACTCTGGATGTTTGTGAATGTTGTTCAGGCCCAAAGAGTCCATTCTGACCACAGGGATCCTGGGCTTTGCTGGGGTTAAAATTAATAGGCTAATTATAATTATTCCTAAACAGAAGGATATAATCAAGTTTACCTTCCAGAAAGGTGAGTCTTTTGGCACACAGAGGATAGATCAGACAATAGTAAAAATTGGGAGAAGAGTAAAGAAGTAGAAATAACAGATCTGGTAGCTGACCCCTTAGGAAGGGTAAGATAGAGTATCATGATTCATTTCTAGATGTCTGGTCTGAGTGCAGGGAAATGGTGTATTGCGTTAGGGAAAGCATGAGGAGAAGGGGGCTGTGAGGCCATGTTAAGGCATAGTGGCTGCAGGATACCCGAGTGGGTAGTTTTCAGTGGCAGCTAAATATACAGCACAGAGCTCAGGAAAGAAATCTAGGCTGGAATTTGAGATGGTGAAAGAAGTCACCAGAGTGAAAGGGAGAATGTGTAGATAGATCTCAATAGGTAGTGCTAAGACTGCTACCATTGTATAATCCTCAAAAGCCTTAACTTCTAAAATTATTTTGTACAAAGAGATCACAGCTCTTTGAGGACTAAGGTAAAAATTGCAAACAAAATTACTCATAGACTAGGAATCTACAAAAAATGAGATAAAGACCAGGTGATAGCAGGGACAAATTAAACTAGAGAAGGCATAGTCTGCCTAAGCCATTCGCGTTATTTTTTTCTGTTGTTATGTTTTTTAGATACTGTTAGTGCCCACAAAACATACCTCTGTAGAGGGATTTACCTTTCAGGCATCTATTTTGTGCCTACACAGTTCATGTCTGTAGGACAGATCTCCTCCCATCCATGCCCTCCTTAAACACAGACAGTCTAGATTAAAATCTCTTGAAGTATGTCTAATTGTACCTCCCTCTGTATTCAACACTGTGCCAAGAGTAAGGCTGCCTATCCCCTTTAGGGGCAGCTTGAAGATTTGAGATGTCACAAGACACCAAAAGAATGGACAAAAAGGCCAAGAAAGCTCCTGCCAACTCATGGCAAGGTGACACATATTTCCCCATTGATGTCCTGTGATGATGACTTTTTGCCAGTATTTTCTATGGGGCTAGTTCCAGGACATCATTGTTTAAAATTTTGCAATAGAAGAGTCTGTCTCCTTCCTCTGTTCTAATTCAAACATAGGACAGCCCTTTCACCTTATACAGGTGGGAAAATACTGTTTTATACTTAGGGTAAATGTGAGAGGAAGTTCTTTCTGAAAACTCTGCTCATCTCTGTTGTCTTTGCTTTACTCATTTGGAGCACAGGGCCTACTGGATCCGGAGCCAATGACATAGTACCTTAAAGTATCCTTTAGTATGAACGCTAGTGGGCCCTGTGGAAATGTATGAATTAAGTGACATTGCCATTGGCATCCTTACCCAACCTAATACCAGCTGACTCTCTACTCTGGTCTCCATTAGAACCTCTAGCATAGCCCAGAAAAGCTGCACAAGTGATCTCTTCCCCACCTCATCAGACAGCCCTATGAAGTACTTAACTGATAATCCATTTGGCTACTTGGTTTTCCTGGTTTCCCAACACAGGTTTTTGTTTTATTTTTTAATTCCAGTTGTAATTTTACCCAGTTACTACTGCAAAGAACTATCTAGAAATAACTTTGACCTATTAACAATTTCTTTTCCCAAACTTGCTGTTCTTGTATTTTTATATGTAATTAAAATCTCAGAAAATCCCATGAGAATATCAATTTTCATGTATCAATACTCATAAAGTGCAAACTTGGTATGTTTATTGTGAGCCCCCAATAATGATTGCAATTAAGCCAGAAAATAAAATCAGCTTAGAAAAACCCCAAAAGTTGTCTTACAGTTGAAAGGTTAAGTTCTGACAGATCTCTTATCATTCAAATGTTTCTATAAGGTAAAAAAATATTTTACTGTAACACTAGAAAAATAACTGTAGTGGACCAGATCTTCTCATGACCCCTTAGTAAGAGAAGCCCAAAGTATTGGGGGTGATCCTCCTAAAGGAAGCTTAATAACAACCCCTACTGGTATAAATAAGTGTTATACTATTATTGAGATGGAAAAATAAGATTTAAATGAACAAGTAAAATATTAACAAATACTTGGAAACCTATTTGACTGACATTGGACTAAGATCCATGATAAATACAAAAGACATATCTAACAATATTTCAATCTTCAAGCATTTATATGACTGTCTCCCATTTCAAAGTTGAAAAAAATAGAGTCCATGTTCTTCCTTCTTAGTGTACCTATAAGTTAGACGTCATCTCCCCTGTTTATTTTCAAGAAATATGTTGAACATTATTACTTTCAGCCCAAAGCCCCACACTGCTCCTGGGTCACAGCTATTCCTGAATAGCTTCTGGATGGACTGAATAAAGGCAGTATGCCTCCCTGGCACCACAGGACACTTTCTTCTCTTGGGAAACTCCTGAGCTGCTACTGTCTTTGTCCAACCGACTCTGTTCCTGCATCTGCTGCCTCTCATGTCTGAGGTCTGGACAGAGCAGCAGCAGCTGATCTTGACCTGCCAGCTGGTATCTCAGCAACTGCTCTTGGGACTCTTTCCAGTTTCCAGCCTCCTGCATGCACATCTGCTGAGCAGGAGAGCCTGGAGCACAGGTGTGCCCAGGAGATGTGGCAGTGGTAGTACTAGGAGCAGCTGCAGCATCCTTTTCTTGACCACCACCCTCTTCTCGGACAGCACGGTGGCTAACTTTCCTTCTGGACACCCCGTTGACTGACTGGTGGGGGAGTTGGTTCAGCTTGTCCAGCATGACCTTCATCCTCATATCTGTGAAAAAAAAAGTAGGAGAAGAAATGAATTTAGTTCTCAATTATTTGATATATATTTTACATACTTAGTGTTCCTAGAAAGACATTGTCATATAATTAAAGATTGAATAAATCAGTTTATAAATTTCCAAATAATTTTAGAGATATATTTTTTCATAAAAAGAAACACTGTATCCCATTCCCAATTTATAATAAATAACAATTATCTAATTAATAAATTAGATAATAAATTCTCCCCAGAGAAAGACTTTTGTGATGTTAATGGGTCATTAAGGATTTTTCAATATAAGCAGGGCAGCATAAATATGAAAACTAGATTACATTCTGGCCTTACCAAATGGGTTAACTAATACTTGTATTGAGAAATGTGAGCTCTAAGAACAGTCTTAATCTAATACTTTGTTTTTCATTCCAAACTTATCATTTTAATATCTTTGATTTTATAGTACAAATATTAGAGGTCTGGTGCATGATTCGTGCACCAGTGGGGTCCCTCAGCCTGGCCTGGGGGGATCAGGCTGAAACTGACTCTCTGACATCCCCAAAGGGTCCTTGATCACCAGAAGGTGGTTCTCGGGTGATGCACCCAGGAATCAGTCTCCCTCCTCTCTGAGCATATGTCCCCTTGTGCTCAGTGCAAGTCATAGCTACCAGTTGGAGTGTCTGCCCTGGTGGTCATTGCACATCATAAGTTACTTGTTGGATGGTCACTTAGGCTTTAATATATATAGATGAGTATAAACATATGTAGAGATAACATATCTATAGTAATAAAAGTGTAATATGCTAGTTAGACCGGACATCCTTCCAGGCGACCTTCTGGGTGAAGCTGAGGCTAGAAGGGAAGCCCAAGGCCTGGCTTCTAGTGGGAAGCTGGTGCCGGCAGCTAGGGGAAGGAAGGCCTACTCTTGCACAAATTTCGTGCACCGGGCCTCCAGTATATGAATAAGCAAGTATCCATATGAATGTGTATATATGTTACTGTGTAATAGTATAAATGACTATAGGACTGGAGTAAAGAAATTAGTGTTCAAGCTCTCCTTCCCTAGCTACCTGGATATATGACTTCTATCTTGTCAACCTCTCTGGACTTCAGTTGTATAATTTTATATTACTCTCAGGTGATAACAATTTACTAACACGTATTTCATTTTATTTTTAGTTATTGATTTTGAGATAGAGGAAAGAGAGAGACTGATTTGTTTTTCTACTTATTCATGCACACATTATTTGCTTCTTGTATGTGCTCTGACCTGGAACACTCAAAGTTAGTGTATCAGGATAGCACTAAACAAACTGAGCTACCTAGCCAGGGCCTGTATTTAATTTTAACAGTCATTATTTTAATTATTGTTTTTTTTTCCTTTGACATTTTATTTGCTTTTTATTTTCCTATTCAACAGAATTAATATGCAACTCTAAAGAGTGCAACATTGATACTGATTGTTATAAACAGGTGACCTGGGTGTTTTTGTCCTTATTTGTCCCAATTCTTTGAAGGATGTATAATAGAAGCAAGAATACAGCTAGCTTTTAAAAAACACGCACATGTCATATGTTAAATCACTAGCTACTCAAATCACTATGTTATTTGAATGATAAATGATGATAAACTAGAATTATATAGAATTTTATAGATACAGTTAAATCTACCAAAACAGTATTTTATGGTATAAAATATGTGAAAAATGTTTCCTAGAAGCTAGATAGCATAGCAGCTAAGAATATGGACATGGAATCAAACCAACATGGTTAGATGTGCTGCTTGATCCCTTACTGACTGAATAAATGTGTAAAATGTAGTTACCTTCTGTGTGCTTCAATTTCCTCATCTGTAAAACAGTAAAAATGACAGTAACTACTTCATAGGATTGTTTGCAGATTAAAAAGATGAATCATGCAAAGCACTGCCCAGAGCTTGGGATGATAAGGTAAGAAGTGGATAAATAATAGCCATCATAGTTAAAATCCCTAATGCACAGCTAGCTCTTAACCCTGCTATATACTGTTCTCAATGCTTTACATGCATTCATAAGTTTTATCCTCAAAGCTACCTGTGATATTGATTTATAATAAAAACTCCATGTTTGGCTCTTAAAACCCTTGGGATTCCCTAAGTGATAAAAGCAGTAAAGATGCCTGTTGTTATGGTAAAAGTGACTGTTGGCCCTGGCCAGTATGACTCAATTGGTTGGGAGGCATCCCATGTACCAAAAGGTTGCTCATTTCATTCCTGGTCAGGGAACATGTCCAGTTTGCACATGGAAAGAAGCAAGAAGAAGCAGATCCATGTTTTGCTCTCACATTAATGTCTTTCTATCTCTCCCTCTCTCTTCCCCCCTCTCAAAAATAAAATTTAAAAATAAAACAATAAGGTGGTTTTTGGACCCCACATAAAATAGCGGCTGGATGGGGGCTGTTTGCCAAGAGAATCAATCATGTAATTAAAGGGTTAAACCTCCTTTCAGCGGAGTACCCAAATGTATTTCCTTTAAAGTATTTTAAATCTTCACTAGAGGCTGGTGCATGAAATTCACAGTCCCTAGGCCTGGCCTTCAATCAGAGCCATCTTCCCCAGCTGCCCGAAGCTGGTCCCAACCCCCACCACCACGCGCACCTGGTTCCCCTTTCGCCATTGGGTTATCAGTGCCTGACTACTGGGAAAAGGGACCAAGAGATCAGCCCTTCTGCTCATTCGCCGGCCCTGCTCCCACCACAGGTCACCCTTGCTAAGGCCCCTGCCACCTGCATCCCGGCCACCCACCCCAGGTTCCCTGTTTGCCATCAGGCGAATAGAGCCTGCTGGCTGGAGAAAGGGACCAAGAAGTAGTCAGTGCACCTCATAGTAACTGGTCCAATAGTAGTTCTGGTGGTTCTGCCATTAGGGTCAATTTGAATATTACCCTTTTATTATACAGTATAGAGGTCTGGTATATAGGTGGGGCTGGCTGGCCTGCCCTGATTGGGGTCCCAGATCAGGTGGGGATCCCCACTGGGAGGGCAGGGCCGGCTGGGGTGAGGGGCTGCCGGGGTTTTCAGGTCGGCCACACCCTCTATTGGGGTGGTGGTCCCCACTGGGGATGGGGCTAGCCAAGTGAGGGGCCGTGGGCGGTTTGCAGGCTGGCCATGTCCCCAATCAGTGTAGGAGGGTCTCTGCGTGGAGGTGGGGCTAGCCTGGGCAAGGGGCTGTGGTCATTCTGGTCTCTGGTCATTCTGCTGTTTCAGTAGCTGGGCTTTTATTATATAGGACTAGAGGTCCAGTGTACTGGGCAGGGGAATGTGTGTCTCTCAGCCCAGCCTCTACCCTCTCCAATCTGGGACCCCTTGAGGGATGTCTAACTGCCCGTTTAAGCCCAGGCCTAAACGGGCAGTTGGACATACCTCTCACAATCCAGGACTGCTGGTTCCCAACAGCTCGCCTGCCTGCCTGCCTCATTGCTCCTAACTGCTTCTGCCTGCCAGCCTGATCACCTCCTAACTACTTCAATGCCAGCCTAATCAACATCTAACTGGTCCATTGCCAGTCTGATTGTCCCTAACTGCCCTCCTCTGCAGGATTGGTCCCCCAAATTGCCCTCCCCTAGAGGCCTGGTCCCTACAACTAAGCCATGCAGGCTTAGTTGCCATCAACTGCCCTCCCCTGCAGGCCTGGTGACCCTCAACTGTCCTCCCCTGCAGGCCTGATCACCCCCAACTACCCTCCCTTGTAGGCCTGGTCCCTCCCAACTGCCCTCCCCTGCCGGCCATCTTGTGTCCACATGGAGGTGGCCATCTTTGACCATATGCGGGCGGCCATCTATTGGAGTGATGGTTAATTTGCACATTACCTGTTTATTATATAGATAGTGCTTTAGTCTATGATTGCATCCTGCTCTAAACCCAAATGTTTTAATTCTTTCTCATAATTACCTCATTTCCCAATTGTAATAATTATCTTAAAATATACCCTAGTTCTGCCATGACCAGGTGGTTCAGTTGGTTGGAACATTGTCCCATACATCAAAAAGTTATAGGTTTGACTCATAGTCAGAACACAGGCCCAGGTTGCCGGTTTAAACTCTAGTGTGGAAGCATATGGGAGGCAACCGATATCTCTCTCTCTCTCTCTCTCTCTCTCTCTCTCTCTCTCTCTCTCTCTCTCCCCATCTCTCTCAGGTCAGTAAACATATCCTTTGGTGAGGATTAAAAAAAAAACACCCTAGTTCTCAAAAATGTTTCATCCTATCTTTTAAAACTCTGTTGTTTTTTTTTAACTCATCTCCCCAAATACTTTCTTCAGAAAGAATTTCCTAACTCATGAGTGTTTTATTTTGTATTGCATTGAGTATTGAGGGAAGTGTCAATTTATTTGTTATAAACAATAAGATATTGCCTGGCCACTGTTGCTCGGTGGTTGAGTGTTAACTCATGCACCAAAAGGTCATAGGTTCAATTCCTGGTGAGGGCACATGCCCAAGTTTTGGGCCTGATGCCCAGTAGGAGGCATGCAGGAGGCAGATGATCCATGTTTCTCATTGATGTTTCTCTCTCCCCCTTCCTCTCTCAAAAATCCATAAAAACATATTTTAAAAAACAATAAGGTATTATAGTTTAATTTTTAAAAGTTTTATTCAATTATAGTTTTTTTAACAATATAAAGGAAATTCAGAAGTATTCTATATTAAAGAAAATGTTAATGTTCGTATTCCGATGTTTTGTGTGTTTTTTAGTTGTTGTTTTTTTGTAGAGAGAAAGGCTAATAATAATTTAAAATAACACACAGTGATTTGTAGCAATTATCACATATATATATATATGTATATATATATATATATATATATATATATACATATATATATGTTAATCTTTATAACAACTCTCTGAAATAAGCACTATTATTATATCTGTTTTAGAAAGGGGTACACTGAGGTGCAAAAGGATAAGAACGTTCCAAGGCCATGTACAAAGTAGTGACAGATATTACACAGATTTAAAGATTGTTAGCTCCATAGTCTATATCCTAAGCACTACTTGATATTTTGTGAAGTTGGAGATAGCAATGAGGATTTAAGAAGACTGTTCCATTGAGTACATGTATGGGAGTATGTCATAAATGTGAATGCTACTCTTTTGTACCTTACAGTGAAATAAAGGTTGAGAACTATCCTAAATCCCAGAAAGGGTAGGTGGCAATACCAACATCAACATTTCTCAACCTTGCTTTTCTCACATTTCACCAGCAAATTCATTAACCACTGTTTTGTATACTATGTAAATGATAATTTTTATCATGTGTAATATGCTTCTCATTCAGTTTACTGAGACCGACTCTGATTTATGTTAAAAGACAGGAATCATGTCTATATCAGTCTATATAGCACATTTTGGGACAAAAAGTGTATTAATTTACTATTCAATTTAATCTAACAATGAATGGGAACTGAGGTGAGAAAGAGAGAAGGTAATAGTAATAATACAAATATATGTGATACGAGTTGATAAAAAGCAATAAAATGAGAGAGTATTATGTTGTTTATATTGTTTCTATGATGCATCAACTAATATTCTGCTAAACCCATGTAACCCTTATTTCCTCTCTTCTTTTCCACAGACTTTTGCCTAGGAAGTATCTGCCATGATCACCTAACTAGAGATCATTCTCTTAGATTTATGGGAACCATCAGGTTATACTAGTTCCCTATGGGAATCTCAACTTTTTCCAGAACTGTTCCTTACCTAGCTCAAAATACATTGATTTATACTTCAATACTTGTTGACTAGAGTTCTTCCTTTGACTTATGCAACTATTTTTATTATTGGTCAATTTCCCTTGTATGACAATTTTGTCTTCCTCTTGAAATATTGAGTTCCTTCAGGGAAGGGCATTTTGTGCCATCAACCGTGTCTCCCTATCATGCTCAGTTCTATGCCAAGTACTGATCTCAGTATCATTTCCATAAGTACTGCTCCCACCAGGAGGAAAAGACATAGTTTTTCGAGATCAGCAAATAAACAAAGAACAAGAATATTAAATTGTCACATACTTTAAAAAGGTAAAAAAGACCTTAATATTTTTATTCCTTGGTAAAAAATCAATACCACTTTATATAAGGGAAATCAAACACAGCAAGTCACCTATTTTCAACCCATCAAAGATATTATCTTGTTTTTGAGAGCTCATCATTGGAAATCTGTTAGCCCCTGTTCTTCAAGCTTGCATCCTTTAAGAAAAGACTAACACAAGCATAGCTTGCCTTTGCAAACCCCAAAACATTTAAAAATCTCCCATAAATTATTTACATGGCAGGCCCAATCAGCAATGTACCTGACAGACTCCCTAGCCGAAATGAAAGTGCACTGAGTAAAGGTGCCCAGGGAGGCTGGCCACCTCCCACTGTGAGGTTATAGACAGAACTAAGTCAGCACACATTATATGTCAGCACTAACATCAGAAGGAATCAGATCCTTTGATCTCAGACCTCCATAGGAAGCTTAGATCTCAGACAAATTAGATAAAAAATGAATTTATAGCAGATATGTGTCCTAAGGCTTTCATTCAGCAGAATGTTTGGGTTTTAGGGAAGGAAGAATATTGAGTATCAAAACATATGAATTGGTATGCCTCCTTTCCACTCCGCCTTGATGAGTTTCCATTAAAATGGAAAGATGAAGTTTCAAATTGCCCTCTATACCTCTTAGAGTCCCATGGTTTTGCTCAAGTTTGGGGAAAATGGCATAAAACATGGGAACACATATGCAGTCTCCATGAAAAGAAGGACTTGGTGACTTGGAGGTCCATCTATGTTTACCCACAATTAGCTGTCCTGACCCTCTTCTTTCTGTCATCTAAAAAGACAACAACATATACTGGCTTCTTTTGCAATGGAAACATTAACAACAGCTGTACCCTCAGTCCCTACCCCACACCCACTGTTCATATTTTCCCAGACCAAGCTCTATTTGCTTAGTCAGTGTTGAATGACCTGGATTCAGTACACAAGCCCAGTATAATCACCTGAACCTTGGAACCTTAAAACAATCTACAGCAGAGAGGTGAACTGCTGATCAGCCAACATACTAAAGAATGTAAAAGGTTGCGGGTTTGATGCCTAATTGGAGGTGTGTAGGTAAGGCAACTGATGGATGGTTCTAATCTCTCTCTCTCTCTCTCTCTCTCTCTCTCTCTCTCTCTCTCTCTCTCTCTCTCCCTCTGTCTCTCTCTCCGTCTCTCTCTTCCCTTTCTCTCTGTCTAGAAATCAATGAAGGCATATCCCTGGATGAATATTATTAAAAAAAAATGTACTACAACTTGGTTTCTCATTTGACAATAAAGGCAATATCCCTATCCATGCATTGAAGAAGGTCTATGCAATGGTTAACAAATACTATTAAAGTATTCATTCTAATTTATTAATTGATAACTATTAATTAATTAATAGCATACTATTTCTTATGTCTTTTCCAGGTTATTTGATCAAGTGAAAAAATTATCATTTATTTTTTAATAAGCAGTGCCTGACAATTCAGGAAGGTATGAAAATTTTAAAAAGCAAAAGAATGAAAAAATTCCTTTGGTCTCACATATCATAAGTGAACTCTATTTTATTGTTTTTATAATACTGTAGCAATGGAAATGTTTTAATAAACCTAATTTAACTCATTAATCTATCTAGAGTTTACTTTGGTATATTTTTTAAGAATTAATTTAGATAGATAAATGTTCTAAAGAGTCAAATTTCCTAGCACTGTATATAGTCTAATGCTGTTTTCCTTATTTTTTTTATCTCCTTGATCCTTTATTACATTTCTGGATCTAATATTTATATCTATATCTAATTGAGGTTATTTCCACTAAGGTCTTCATATTTCCTTGTGTTAGTATCACATTGTCTTAAGAATAGTAACATAAATATGATCTCTGGTTAGCTACCCTTCCCCATTGCCATAAAATCAATTTCTTATTTAAAAAATAACTTTGTATCATTGTTTTTATATTTTCTAAAGAATTTTAGATTCATCTTATTTGTTCTACTCTGTATAAAATAACTGAAACTGTGATAAACCAAAGTTAATTTAGGAATAACTGAGGTCTTTGTAATATTAGTCAATCTAATTAGAAACATGCTATAATTCCCTATGAATTCTAGTCTTTAAGTTATTCAATATAATATAGTTTATCCTATCTAATAAAAGAGTAACATGCAAATTGACACTACCTTCACCACACCACAAGCCACATCATCAGCCATGCTCACCAGCCAATCAGGAGCGAGTATGCAAATTAACCCCAATCAAGATGGCTGTGGCCATGGAGAGAGCAGGAGGGAGGTTTGGGTTTCCCTGGTGATGGAGGAAGCCAAGATTTCCACAGCCCTGGCCTGCCTTGGCCCTTACTTAAGGCTATAAAATTTCAATTATAGAAGAAAAATAAATCCCAACAGAAATGGCTATGGCCACAGAGCAAGCAGGATGTTTGGCTCTGCTCCAGGCTACAAAGTTTCAATTGTAGAAGATAAACAAATCCCAGGGCCTCTGCTTGGGTCACTGGGGCCATGGCTGGCCTGCAAACCACCACAAGCCCCTTGCCCAGGCCACCTCATTCCCCATTGAAAACCCCACCCTGATCCAGGACACCTTCAGGGCAAACCAGTTGGCTCCCACCCATGCACCAGGCCTCTAGTCTATCTAATAAAAGAGCAATATGCAGATTGGCAATCATTCCAACACACAAGAGGGCTGCTCCCATGTGGTCAAAGATCCTGCCCCCATGTGGACATAGATGGTCATCACAAGATGGCCTGCAAGGAAGGGCAGTTGTGAGTGATCAGGCCAATAGGAGAGGGCAGTTGGGAGGGACCAGGCATGCAAGGGAGGGCAGTGGAGCAATCAAGCCTGCAGGAGAGGGCAGTTAGGGATGACCACGCTGGCAGAAGAAGGATGTTTGGGGAGACTGAGCCTGCAGGGAAAGACAATTGGGGGGGACCCAGGCCTGCAGGGGAGGGCAGTTAAGAGGCAAAACGGCTGGCAGGGGAGTGGTTAGGGGGTTATCAGGCTGCCAGGCAAAAGCAGTTAGGGGCAATTAGGATCGGGCTTAAACAGGCAGTTGGATATCTCTTGAGGGGTCCCATATTGAAGAGGGTGCAGGCTGGGCTGAGGGACACCCTCCTGGCCCCTGTGCAGGGATTTCGGGCACCAGGTGTCTATTCTTTTAATAAATCTAATATATTTCTTGTTAAATGTTTTTGTTTTCCAAGACAGCATATTCTTTGGTCACTATTATATATTTTATTCTGTTTCCTAACTGTATATGAATGACTTATACAATGTTATTTTGCACAGATTGGCATTATCTATTATAAAAGGGTAATATGCTAATTAGACTGGATGTCATTCCAGAAGTCATTCTGGACATCATTCTGGATGAAGCCTGGCTCTTGTGTGTTTGCCAGTGGCTGGAATGAAGGCTGGGTCCCAGGTGCTAGAAGGAGCTGGTGCCAGTAGCCAGGGGAAGGAACGTCTACCCATGCATGAAATTTGTGCATCAGGCCTCTAGTACTTGAATAAATTACTAAAGTTATTTATAATTTATAGCAGTTAACTATTGTCTTTTAAGTTAATATTAAATAATTATATCATCTGTAAATCAGCATGTGTTTTATCCAACATTGTCTCTTGATTTTGCTGTACAATCTGACTGTATATTTTAGCATTCCATCATACACGTTCCATGTCATAATAGTGAATCATGTGTTTGTCCTTGTTTAAGGAGGAATTCTTCTAATATTTCAATGGTTAATGTGATATTGGATCTTAGTTTTAAACAGCTTTGGAACTCTCCATCTTATTTAGTAGGCAAACTTTTATTCCTAATTGCTTTAAGTTTTTTTAAGGAATTAAGTGCTAGATTTTAGTCATGTTTTTAAATTATGAGATGTTTATGTTTTTATTATGTAACATGGACATGCTATTTACTAATAATTTCCAAATATAATTTTACTTTCTGGGAACTTATGACAATAAGTTTAGTTTTTCCCTGACTCCATCTTGAAGCCTTCCATCTCCTCCCTACTCCCTGTTGTTTTCATAGATTTGTACTTGCAAAAGGACACTTTTTTACATTCACAAAACACACCATATGTAGTCAACTGGACTCTAAAATGGTAGAGATGAACCTCTGAAGTTGATGGTGCCATCCTTATATTTGTTTTCCATTCCCATTGATTTAATATACACCTATATATTTATATAAAATAATACATGTATATTTTTTATAAAAGATCAGGAAGTCCTGAGGTGCAGCAGTATCTTCCTGCAAAGACAAAGGCAAAAGTGGTGACAAGGAAGTTGGGGCATGAAATGAAGGCAGGCAGTTGAAAGCAGCTCCTGGAAACAGGAAATCACAGTTTGTCCATTGTTAGGATGCAAAAATATGTGCAATCACTATCTTGTTATTAATTTTGTGACCCTGAATAAACTTTTTATATCTCTTTTACAAAAGATGAGGTTTTATTTTATCCCAGCAGTTGAAAGAAATGCTGGAATTTCATCTCTATCTTCATCGTTCACTTAACAGTAGTTATCAGTAGTCTATATTGTAACATCCTATGGTAAAAGTGCTTTGGGGATTAGAAAAGATACAGAATTTATAGGATAAGATCTGGACAAGATGAGCACAGATAATTATATTGCATATAACAAGTGTTACGTGAACAAGAGGAAAGTATTATAAAAGTTGACAGAAAAAGACTATGCCTTTTACATAAGAGAATTAAAAAAGAGAAAAAGAATATTTGATTTGTGATTGGAAGGAATGGAACATATTAGATATGTGGGTAAATAGGGTGTCAGAATAATAGACCATTGCTAGCTATTGTTGAGTGAATAATGAAGATGTCAATTTTGAACCTGGGAGGCCTATGTTGTGTTTGGGGTATACTCTCCTCAAGGGAAACACAAAAGGGTGTGGAGATGTAGACATTAAGGAGTGTACTAACTGAGACTGAATTAAAGATACACCCATGAACTGGAGCAGCGGAAGACAAAAACCAGATATGGCAAAGTTGGAATTGATAAAACTTGGCAAATAAAGGCATGCAGTGGTAAATGGATAACTAAGTGTTAAAGATAATTCTAAAGTGTTTAGCCTAGGAGATTTTGGGGCCTTTCACCAAATTAGGAGAATAAGGAACAGTTGAGAAGGAATAATATAAAAATTGAATGTTGACAAAGCAAAGCTGACTCCCCTTCTGGCATTTCTGTAAACCTTGGTTTGTGCAAACCAAACAACCAAAGCCCTTAGCAAATGACATGAAATCTTATGGTATCATTTAAGAGCTAAAGGAGCTAAACATGTAACTGCGAATAATGATATTCTTTCTCTTGGTATTTTCTCTTACCTTTAAGCTCTTCGAATACACCTTGCTGTTGTGATTGCATTATACTTAATCAGTTTTGCTCAGAATTATTTTTAATTAAATCTTTATTATTCAGATTATTACATTTGTTTCTCTTTTTTCCCCTCCATAGCTCCCCTCCACCCAGCTCCCACCCTTTCCTCTACCATTACCTCCCTCCCGTTGACCTCATCCATAGGTGTATGATTTTTGTCCAGTCTCTCCCTGTACACCCTTCACACCTTTCCCCCTGAGAATTATCAGTCCACTCCTTTTCTGTGCTCCTGATTCTATTATATTCACCAGTTTATTCTGTTGATCAAATTTTTAATTCACTTAATTTTTAGATTCACTTGTTGATAGATACATATTTGTTGTTCATAATTGTTTATCTTTTACCTTTTTCTTCTTCCTCTTTTAAAAGAGTACCTTTAAACATTTCATATAATACTGGTTTAGAGTTGATGAACTCCTTTAGCTTTTTCTTATCTGTGAAGCTCTTTATCTGCCCTTCAATTCTGAATAATAGCTTTGCTGGATAGAGTATTCTTGGTTGTAGGTTCTTGCTATTCATCACGTTGAATATTTCTTGCCACTCCCATCTTGCCTGCATCGTTTCTGTTGAGAAATCAGCTGACATTCGTATGGGTGCTCCCTTGTAGGTAATAAACTGTTTTTCTCTTGCTGCTTTTAATATCCTCTCTTTGTCTTTTGCTCTTGGTATTTTAATTATGATGTGTCTTGGTGTGGTCCTCTTTGAATTCCTTTTATATGGGGTTCTGTGTGCTTCCTGGACTTGTAAGTCTATTTCTTTTACCAGATGTGGGAAGTATTCAGTCATTATTTCTTTAAATGAGTTTTCAGTATCTTGCTCTCTCTCTTTCTCTGGCACCCCCACAATTCTGATGTTGGTATGCTTGAAGCTGTCCCAGAGGCTCCTTACATTATCTTCACATTTTTAGATTCTTTTCTCTTCTTACTTTTCCAATTGATTGTTTTCTGATTCTTTATATTTCAAATGTTTTACTTGATTCTTGCCTTCCTCTAGTCTGCTGTTAGGTCTCTGTATAATATTTTTTATTTTAGTCAGTGTATGTTTAATTTCTAGTTGGTCCTTTTCCATCTCTAGTTGGTCCTTTTTCATCTCCAGTTGGTTCTTTTTCATCTCCTCTTGGGTCTTGCTAACTTTATCCACCTCTTCTAGGATATTCTTGAAAAACCTTATAAACATGGTTTTGAACTCTATATCCAGTCATTTGTTTTCCTCCATTTCTTTTGTTTATGATCCCTTCTCTTGTCTCAGCACTTTCACGATGCCGGGAGAACTTCTGTGTTGGATTCAGCCTTATGATACCAGACTTGCAAAACTGCAAAAGCCTCTCTGTTGAGCTTGGGATGGGTGGAGTCTCAGGGCTTAAGGGACCGCCTTGCCTTTTAGTCGGCCCTGCCCTCCACGGCCCCTGAGTCTCAAGTGGCTGGGTAATCGCTGGAGCGGTCCCTATACGTATGTGGGCCCTCTCTCGGGCCCTCTCTCTTGCAGTGCCTCTAGACTGCTGCCCCTCCGGTTCCCGTGCTTCGGGACCACACAAGTCTGGGTCCCAGGGTTTTGCCCGAACCCGGGGTTCAGTGGAGTTAGAAGTGACATCGATGGGAGGGTCTGTCTCCCGCCCACTCGTGAAAGCCAGCAGCACAATCAGCAGTCTGTCCTCTGTGGCACAGTGCCTTGCGCGCCACCAGGCCTCTGATCCTCTGCAACTCCCCTAAATCTCCATGCACTTCTCCCTTTTCACAGTCCAAACTCCCCCTGTATGAGTTTCAGCTGGATCTGGGGTTTAGTATAAGGGATTCGTTGAGAGTCTCCATCTCCCTCCCGTCAGAGAAAGCCAGCCAGGTTCTCAGGCACCCACTCTCTCCACGCACGCACCTCTGTACCTCAGCTTTTTGCCATGTCCTCTGGGTCTCCATGAGCCCCTCTCTTTCCTTCTAGTTGTAGAATTTCCACTCAGCCAGCTTTCCTGTGGTTCTGGATGATGTCCATTCTGTCTTTTAGTTGTAGTTTTGAAATTGTTGTGCGAGGCAGCAGTGTAGGTGTTTACCTATGCCACCATCTTGGATTCCTTGTTCAGAATTCTTTTTTCATTTTCCCTAAAATATTATGCTTGTGTCCCAACAATATTTCAAGCTTATAAAGGACTGAGGAACTGATATCACAGCTTCGTAGCTGCATGGAGAGGATATTATAAGCTACTAAATAAATATCAGGAGGTAGGTAAATACTTATATAATATTTATTGGTTGATAAAATCTAATTGCATCCACTAAGTCATTCCATTAGTCTCTTGTCTAAATGTTACAAAGATGAGTAATAGCTTTTGCCAGTGTTTTTCAAACATGGCATTATTGACAATTTTGAGTCAAGTGATCTTGATCTTTATTGTGTATGTGGTCCTGTGCATTGTTCGATGTTTACAGTTTCCCCAATCTCAGTTGATGTCAGCAGTATCCCCTTCCCCTAAGCTGTTACACAAAAATGTCTTCAGACATTGAAAATGTCCTCTGAAGGTAGAATAACCAACTGTCCTAATTTGTCTGGGACTGAGGAAGTACTTGGGACACAAAACTTTGAGGGTTAAAACTAAGAAAGTTCTGAAAACCATAATGCGCTTGCCAGCCTACTTGGGGAACAAAATTGCCCCTTGCTGAGAACCACTGATCTGGGGGAACAGAGAGACATCTATGTACACTGAACTCCAAAAATCATAAGTACTACTGTGGAGGCACACCTTTAGAATGCTTGGAACCCACAGAGAAAATACTCATTTTCATTGAAGTAAAAAGGGTTGGGAAAGATTTTAAAAAGTAAGAAAGCATTTCAGGTGGTGCATAAAAGCTTGAGTAGGTTTTAACAGGTGAAGACAAATAATCCAACTGGAAGTAATTATGCAAGCAAATGGGTGGGAAGGTGTTAGACAAGTCCCTGATGTGTGAGCTAGCGTGATGAGTATAAGCAGAGGACAGGAAGGTGAAATCCAAACTAAGACACGGAAGACAGGACAGAGTCAGGTCTTGAAGGGCTTTCAGTTTTAAATAGCAGTTTAAAACAACAATAAATAACACCTATACTATACCAAACTTTTTCTGCATTCATTACTGATTATGACTCCTTTTATCGGCACAACAACTTTAAATGTAGGCAGTATTCTGTCAGCTTTACAGATGAGAAAACTGAAGAGCATAGATAGGCTAGCTGACTTGTTTGAGGCCACAAAGTAAGTCAACAAGAGAGTCAAGATGAAACCCATGTGTTTCATGTCCTGAATTGTCACATTCTCCTACCTCTCCACTCGCCAGTTGAAACTCATTAAATCTGAGTAGCAGAGTGACAAGAGCAAATGTGAATTTTAAAAGCCGGCTCAGATGGCTCTGTAATGTCAAAAACCTGGTTAGTAACAGTAAAATATGAAGGATATATGCTTTACTCCCTTCTTTCCCCCATGGCAACTCTCTAGCTCCCCGCAGATTGCATCCATACAATTCTTGGTAAAAGCTATAACATGGTGAGTTTACAGTTTAAATTTACTGGAAAGAATTAGCGGAAATAATTCCATCCGCTAAATAATTTTAGAGCTATGGCAATGCTTAATGAATGCAAAGGGCATATGAGCAAAATAGCCAATTACTTTATTAGCAAATGCTGAAAGTTTAAAAACACAGAGGAAAAAGGGACACTAAAGTGTTATGGAAATAATGAAATAACACCAAATTTATTTAAGGCTAACTATAATTAGGTGTTATGTAGCTGGTAATAATTTTCAAAGAAAAGTAGGAGATGCCTCATTACTTGCCTTGGAAACAAAGCTCTTTAGATTTGGACAAACCTTAAAAGATGAGGAAAAAATCTGCTATGATACCCAGGGGAGGATTCATACAACACATCTTTCTATTTTTAACTCGGATGCCTTAATAAAATGGCCTCTCTGACACTCCCATCTCTTCCATTTCAACCCTTCCACAGGAACCCTGTCCCTTGTCTCATTCCAGATAATTTATTAATAAGCCACCACATAAAAAATGTTCTCTAATAAAACACGCAGGCATTGTGGACTGTCTAATGTAGTTAATTTCAGCAGGGCAACTGAGATTCATGTAGAGATGGCCATATTAGATTAGGGGAGAGATTAGCATCACTGTTGCCATTCCCTGAAGAATGCAGCTAAATATGCTATCCTTCATTCACAGAGCTGAGGTCAGATGATCGTTTTGAAATACCGTTCCTGAGTTTACATGCAATAATACAGACTTCTAGAAGCCAAAGTTAAAGCAGTATTAGATGGAATCTAGAAAGAAATCCCCTTCTCTTTGTCTCCATTCTTCTCACCACTTCTATCCTAACTGCTCCCCCTCCACCTTTTGGGGCAGGTCCAGGAGCTGAAGTATAACTGACTAATTTGTTAGAAAATAAAAATAACCTCATTTTTCTCCATGGGAAAAAATACAAACAGGCAAACAAACTCACACACAACACACACACGACACACAAAAAAAACCACACACACAGCACACACACACACACACACACACACACTGGAATTCATTGAACTAGTTACATTGAGGTGGGCAATATTAGACTGCTATTGTTTGGTTAAGCATGCACTCAGAATCATTAAGATTAATATTCCTTTTCAAGCAGAAAACATCATGATAATTGGCTATTACTTAAAAAAATAGAAATATTCTTTTTAGAGCATATGTTTCAAAATGTTTCAGGCCCATGGACATTATATGAATATTTTTCATACACCACATCCAAACTTGGCAAATCCATTTTGTGATATGTCCAATATCTTTCTCTTTTCTTTATCCTTAGAAGAACAAGGGCAAAACATTGGCTTGCGGCAAATACCTATCTTTTATCTGCTTGGCACCAATCTAATGGCAACTTAACAATATACTACCAAGCAAAATCATTTGGTGTAGTGCACAACGTAAGCAGATAATCCATTTTGCTAAAAGAACAACTAAACAACAGAGCAGAACTTGACAAAGCTGACTCATTTCTTGAGGGTTCTATATTCAATCTAATTTGCATAATTGGTATTTGGCAGCTACACTCTGTTCTGTCCCAAATTCAATATTGTTGCCAAACTGGCAGCTTTGCAATAGCTAAGAGAAAGATTATATGCCTTGACTCTGGTTTTTCCTTTCTCTGTGTGACAAATTCAAATTGTAAGCCAATAATCTTCTACTGAGTAGGAAAATATAAATATCAAATTTAATAATTGATTAATAGATGAGTGATCAGCTATACTTGCAGATTCCTATGCTGGAGTATAATTTCTTTGAGAAGTAACAAAGACTGAAAGAAAGGGCTACATCCTAAGTTCATTCAGAAACTGACAACCAGGAGGAGAGGGAGGCTATGGATCATCCATACTTTGTGTCTCTGGTGGGGAGCATCCCTTTGTCCAAGCTTACCTTCTCTCACTAGGGAGTCTTCTTTTTCATTCTCTACCTGTGATCCTTGGCGTTTAGATGAGACATGGACATGATTCTTTTGATCATTAGCCTGGGATGCAGAAGTATCTTCATTCTTTATTTCTAAATTAATGAGAAAAGGAAGTGCGTGTTTCTTTTTTTTTCAGAATAAAATAACATTTTTATTTGTAAATGGGCCCTAAGTGTTGAGATATTTCCCTTGGATGTCCTCCAAAATGATTGTGGAATAAATGCAATAGAATGCATATAATAAATCCAGAGAAATAAAGAAATAAAATTCCATACCCTGACTACCAACTTTAAGGAATAAAACTGTACTGTTCAATACCATAGCTAGCTACTAAATACCTGAAATGTGACAAGTTTTAATTGAGATGTGCTGTAAATGTACAATATACACCTAGTTTTTAAAACAAAAGTAAAATATATAACATTTTCATATTCATTACATGTTGAAATAAATTTTGATATATTGGGTTAAGTGGCTTCTAGAAAATTATATTATGTGCCTCACATTTGGGACTCAGGTTTTATTTTATTGGACAGAGCTGGCATAGAATGTTACTAATATTTTTTAACCTTTTTATTTTGAAATAATTACAGATTCACAAGAAGTTGCAAAGAAACATTCAGGGAGAACAACTTTCTTCTAAAATGTTAATTTTAGCCATTTGAAAAGTACAGGAAAATATAAAGAGCTGATTACTGTATACTGCCCTCCCATAAAGAATTTAATACAAAGAAATATGCCCATAGGTAGTAAAAAATTGAAAGAACAAAAAGAGGAAGCTGAGTAACTGATATGTTAGTAACTGTGGAAAGAAGCTTCCTCTAGACCTAGGGGAACAAAAGATAAGTAGTGGGGTGAACACCGCTTAGTGTAGGTCCCTCTAAGGCTGGATGGTTTAGCTATAAAAGGGAGGATGAGAATTAAATTACTTCACAGAGTCACGTGAGATTAAAAATTATGAAAGATCTTTGCTTTCAAACAAGAAAGTAACACACGCAAACACAATGAACTTTAGATTTAAAAACAAAGACCAAAACTTGGGGTTCAAAATATCACTGCCACCTATGGAGGATATCTTATTCTTCCTAAGAAAGACCAGGAATCCTGACGTTTCCTTGTAGTTGGCCCACTCCTATCACGACAAAAAGAGAGGTAGGGATGTCAGGCTGAAACTCTTTCAAAATATGAATCTTCTAATAGTGCCACCATGCTCCTTCCATTCTCCTTCCTTTATTTTGACTTTCTCTCTTTGCCTCTCCTCATTTTGCCTCTATACATACTCACTTGTATCCTTTTGGTTTCCTAATATCTCCTAGTATCACAAGTGTTTTCATCCATTCATTTGCTGGGAGTTTAGAGTGGGTAGAGTAAGAGATTTGCTTTTCTTTCTCCCACACTCTAAGAACAGAAGACAGAAAGAAGCCTCTTTTACAGAATTTCTTTTCTTCAGTGATTTTTACATGAGCAGGGGGGAGGGGGGCGGTGGGGAGAGGAAGAGGAGAGAGAGAGGGAGAGATGATTATGGGAAAATGTCTAAGAACATACTTTCTATGCTTCTAGAGAAAACAAAAATAAAACACTAAGCACTCTCTTCCCTTTTTTGAAGAGAAAGAGGGCATTCCCCTTCCAGATTTTCAGCTCATCTTTTGGAGGGTTACCTGGGCACTGGAGTATAGAATCCCAGAGAATATGATCTGAAACCACACTGCCTAGCTTCTTCCTGACTGTAGACCACGGAGTAAGTTGCTTAGTCTTTATGGGCCTCATTCTCCACCTCCATCACATAGACATAGTATTTGGCACCTATTTTATAGGGCTGTTGTGAATATTAGATAAATTCATATATCTAAAGTACTTAGAACCTGGTCTATAGTGAGTGCTCAATAAATTTGAGCTTTTATTATTATTGTTATTATTTAAGGTTAGACAAGTCTTGTCTTTATTGTATGAACTAAACAATTTAGCTATATGTAGCTTAATATGTTGCAAAAGTTCATAAATATTTTTCTTTGGGGGAAGTAAAAGAAAGCTTACTATGTTATACATAATGGCATTTTTCCTCCAATTTTTCATTCAAAAAAAAAAAAAAAGGAAAACAAATACATACTTCTGCTTTTGCTTTTTTTAAACCAACAGCACACCAGACAGCACAGAGCTAGCCACGAGACCACTGAGCACAGGGAGGCAGACAGTATGATGGTTGACTTCTCTGATGTAGTCACAGGTAAAATGGTGAATGGCCTGGATCGGGTTGTAAAATTGGCTCCTGTAAAGAAAGAAAAAAAAAAGGTCTCAATAAACTGTGCTAATAAAATATTGTGGGAAAAAAATGCTTACAACACTTAGTAGGTTTAATAAATATTTATTGAATTAAATTAATAAATAAATGAACCTAAAATTAATTCTAGATTTCTATTGCTAAAGAATTATAGGCATCCAATCCAACAATGATGCACAATTGTTCTCTCTAATTTGTCCAACATTGATGAGGAATTTTTCCAGTTCTCTCCTTTTATTCTAAGTCTTACTTTTTCCACCAATTCAAAATTTCAGTTTAATTCTTATGTTCCATTAATTAAAACAGAAATGCTCTGAGTTCTAGAATGTGTGAAACTACTTGCTGTGACATATGTATTTTATTTAAAATATGGCATGTTGCAAAAAGACATGGCACCCTCTTACTACAGGGTCAAGAGAACTTCAAATGTCAAGAGAACTGTAAATGTTATTATCTGGAAAACTGGGGGTAGAGAATGGTAGCTTAGCCACTTGGCTATGGAAGATGGAACAAAATGGGTGACTCTACAGAGTGAATCTTTCTAAGAATTCATCTCAAACTTGTAATAGACTGAACATTTTGACCACTTACTTCATTATTATTCTGAAACAAAGCATTAAAAAAAATCTAAAACACCTCTATTCATAATTACCCAAACCCAGAAACAACCCAAATGTTCAACAGAGGAATGAAAAAATCAACTGTGGTTTATCAGTTTATGAAATACTACTTAGCCAAAAAAAGAAAAAGAAAAAGTAGAAGAAGGAAGGAGAAATGAAGGAAGAGGGAGAGAAAAAAGAAGGAAGAAGAGGAAGAAGAGAAGAAGGAGAAGAAAGGAAGGGGAGAGAGAGAGAGAGGGGGGGGAGGGAGAAAGAAAGGAAGAAACTGTTAACAATGTGAAACCACTGGGATGAACATCAAAGGCATTATACTGAGTAAGAGAAGCCCATATCTGAATGATAGGTACACATTGAATGATCCCATTTAGATAACATTCTAGTAAAGATAAAACTATAGTGATGGAGACCAGATCACAGTGTTAGTGGGATTAGTGTTAGTGGGAGGAGAGGATGTGAGGACAGAGGAAAGCATAAGAAAGATTTTTTTAAAGGATATTTTCTGTATCCTGTTGGGGTGATTACATGAATCTATACATGTATTTAAATCCATAAAAAATATATACCAAAAGAGATAAATTTTACTGGATATTATAGTAAGTATGAAAATTTTAAGTTTGTCTATAATTTGGAAGATGATAAATATGTTTATTATCTTAATTGTGGGGAGAGTTTCACTGGAATATATGTTCATCAAAAATTATGAAATGGCATGTTTTAAGTATGAGTAGTTTATTATATCAATTTTAGCTCACAAAAATAAAATATTTAGAAAAAATATTGCCTGCCCAACTGGTGTGGCTCATTTATTGAGCATCAACCTATGATCCAGGAGTTCAGGGTTTGATTACTGGAAGTCAGAACACATGCCCAGGTTGAGGGCTCAATCCCCAATAGGGGGCATAGCAGGAGGCAACCAATCACTGATTCTCTCTCATTGTTGATGTTTCTATCTCTCCCTCTCCCTTCTTCTCTGAAATCAATTTAAAAAAAAAAAACCAACAAAACAAAACCAAGAAACCTTGCCTAAGAACACAAGTTAGCTATAGTTGATATTTTGTAGTTTATTCAAAGCAAACAAATCAATCCAAAATCTCAGCTTTCATCTGAATCACTCTGACATTAATAGTTTTTATTTTCTCCAGTCAGGGAAACACCATGTTTTTCTTTGCTGTGCTTTTCTTGTTTTGAACCTGACAATTTGATTGAGAGCCACAGTCAGATCTGTAGTCTCTTGACTCCTGGCTGACTCAGTCTCAAAGCTACCATAACCAAATTAGCTAGACATGGTTCTACTCAAGACAAACTTGGATTGTTTCTTATCAATTAGTTTCTTTATATGGGCATCTGAATAAAATAAATCCAGCCAAGATATGGGGGATTGGTTTTCTAGGGACATGCAGAGATAAAAACAAAATTCCTCATTCTTTTATCCATTTTCCAATGATTGCTCAGTAATTATTTTCTTTGCTCAGTGAATAAGTTATTGTTCTCATTCTTAAAGTATTTACAAGCTAGTAAATGAAATTAGATACAAATACAAATGTGTGTAATAAAAAGACAAAATGTGACACATGCCACCAGACTAATGCAAATTAATTGCTTTGGAAGGATATTTTGCATTGATATGATCAGAAGAAGCATACCAGAGGAGAGAGTATCTAAGTGGGACTTTTAAGGTTAAGCAAATGAAGACAGAACGAAGAAAAGATCAATTGATATTTAAGAAATGAATGCTATAAAATACTGGGAATTAATGCTCAAAAAAATCTGAGTCAAAATTTGCTGAGCATTAAATTCTGTCAAAAGGCCCTTGACTGTATTCTGAAGGCAATGAAGTTTATAGAAGGGAAAACTCTGAGTGCCTGAAGTCAGGGAGACCTATTTATATGCCTAGAGCAGTAACCTGGGCCTAAGATTGAAGACCAACAGTTTTCAAATATTTTTAGCAGCAGAACATTTTTTTTAAATGCAATCTTAGACATAATCTCAATATACTTACTTGTACATAAATATTTGTGCCTATGAGGTGCAATGTTTCACTACACCCTGAGAATATAACACAACTCATTAGGATTCCTGCGTTTTTTGGAACTTACATTATAATAGGGCATAGAGCACACAGACAGTAGACAAACAAGCAAATCCAGGGATACTCTGATGTGAGGTAGTGGCAGGTGCTACAAGGACTGAAGTGAAGTTGGAAAACAGAATGACTGGAGATGGGAGCAGTTGGAGGATGCTGCTATAGAATACATGGTACAGAAAAGCCTCTTTGAGGAGATGTCAGTGGGAAGAAAAATGAGTGAAAACTGAATTTCTAAAGCAAGAGTATTCAGGCACAGAAATGGCAGCTGCAATAGAGTTTTTCTGGACTGATGGTGGAAAGCATCCTTGGTCCTCTAGCCTCTTCCCATCACAGAAGCCCCTGGGAATCCCCTAAGAACTTCATGGCTCCAAGAAATGGTTAGGAAATCCAGAGCCTAGACAGTGGTAATGACAGTGAATGTGGAAAGGCTGGGTGGGAAGTTAGTAATATAAACTTACAGAAACCTTCTCTCTGAACGGTGTCTTAGAAGTTCGGAAATGAATAAAAGAACTGAATTAGTGAACATACTAGAAAGACTTATGGGAATTCTATACACACTTTGTCAAAAATATTTAACTTCTCAGTTCCTCAATATCTGTATTTCTAAAACAGAAATGACTTTTTCCTCTCTATTTCTCTAAAAGAGGAGAGTGAAACTATTAAAAATTCTTGCAACTTTTCTGCTTGATTTGTAGACAAAAGAAACAATAACAACATAAATACATGTTGATTATATATATGAATTTGGAACTTGATAGAAACAAAAAAAATTAATGATTGCCCTATCAATATGGGGATAAGAGCTGCTTTCCCAAATGATTCTAGCACTAGAAATTGATAATAGTGAAAGGAAAAAGGAGTTATTCTCAATATCTTCACTGTTAATCAACATGATGTCATATTAAAATCACAATAAGATATTACATTCCATCTGTTAGAATGACTATCATCAGTAAGTTAACAAATAAGAAATACTAGCAAGGATATGGAGAAAGGAAATCCTTGTACACTGCTGATGGGAATTCAAACCAGTGAACTCACTGTTGAAATTAGTATGAAAATTTCTCAAAAAAAATAAAAGATGGGCTGCTATATAATCCAGCAATTCCACCCTTTGGTATTTATCTCAAGAAATATATCTTCCCCTATGTTCCTTTCAGCATTATTGACAATAGCCAAGATAAGGAAACAGCCTAGGTAGCCTTTAGTGAATTAATTGAGAAAGAAGATTGGATATATCTAATAGAATATTATTCAGCAATAAAAAAAATGAAATCCTGCCATTTGCAACAACATGGATGGACCTATTGAGTATTATACTATGTGATGTAAGTCAGACAGGGAAAGGCAAACACCTTCTGATTTCACTTGTATATGGAATCCAAAAACACAAAACAAATGAATAAACAAAACAGAAGCATATCTATAGTTATAGAGAAAAGCTGATGATTTTCAAAGGAGAGAGGATGGGAATAAAATTTAAATACACAAAACATGAAGACAACAGGGTTCACAGAAATGCAGGCTTTTAATGCTTTCTTTATATCTTCCATCTATTCTCTTCTAATTTAAACTTTTTAAAAAATATATTTTTATTGATTTTGGAGAGGAAGGGAGAGGAAGAGAGAGATAGACACGTCCATGATGAGAGAGAATCACTAATTGGCTGCCCCCAGCATGCCCCTGACTGGGGATCAAGCCTGCAATTCGGACATGTACCCTGACAAGGAATTTAACTGTGACCTCCTGGTTCATAAGTCTATGCTCAATCACTGAGCCATGTCAGCTGGGCTAATTTAAATGTTTGTAACCTAATTCTGAGAGCCCTACCTTACAGACTTGATATTGAAAATTATGAATTATTTTTTAAGGAAAATGGCTAAAGAAAAACTGTAATCCCTCAATAGTCTACTTTGCAAGTTATAGGTGGAACCTAAGATAAACTATCCCAGTGGCTGGCAAATTCATTATCAACAGAGTCAAATATCAATAGTACAACAATTGAAATTTCTTTTGAGAGCCAAATTTTTTAAACTTAAACTTCTTCTAACACCACTTCTTCAAAGTAGATTTGCCCAGGCCGTGGTATTTTATGGAAGAGCCACACTCAAGGGGCCAAAGAGCCCATGTTGCTCATGAGCCCCAGTTTGCCTACCAGTAATCTAGTCAAAGTGAACACCAAGCTCAACTCAAAAATCAAAGTGTTATTGAGAGGTTTGGACCACATTTTACACTTGGTTTTATAACTTATTTTTTAAAATAATCCTCATAAAATATTGTCTTAATTGATCATCAAGAAACTGAAAGACAAAAGTCTTTAGGACAAAATATACTTCAAAATATATCACTGGGAATACTATGGTCAAGGACCTTGAACATGGGTCTCCATGAACCTCTGCTTAAGTTAGGACACTCTCATAGATATTAAAATAATATCTGCCTAAAACAATTAATAATAATTGTTTACTTGACCACAGAAGATATTCCTTTTGTGAAGAAAATGGTCCAAAACCCGAAATTAAGGGAAAAACCTGATTTCAGATCTTATCATTTTGAAGCATTTTCTAATAGGCTCATCCAAGATTTATCAAATTCCCTGGAACATATTTTGTTTTTACTTTATATTTAATTCAAGATCATGCTTAATTAATACAAGATTAGTAAGCTGCAAATTATTTTTGTCCAGTAAAGATGCACAGAATATCTGTAGACATCTAACTTCAAAGGCTATAGTTTTATTGTCCTGTATCCAATTTAACAAACTTATGTAAGCAGCTCTTACCTGGTTGATCTACATCCCTCACATGTAATTTAACAGCTTTTCTGTCCTCCTGGATCCCTCATTATGAGTTCAATAACTGTTGACAAGTGCTCTTTATATTGTTTTATGAAAGCCACATTTTTAACGTATTGAAAAGTTTACTATGAGAGTTTGAATTTGTTTCATGATGGAAGACTAATGTCTGGATTTAATTAAATATTTGTTGTTGGGTTTAAGATATCTCACATTAAAACATTTTATTTCCTTTGCCATTTCCAATAGCTAAGAGGTCCTAATGAAGTAATGACTGCTCTAGTGCATTTTATAAAACTTCTCATTGTCACACCTGTACATGAACTGCTTTCTACAGTTGTATGTTTTCGATATCAGACTAACTTCCTTGACCAAACTTAAAAATTGTAAATTTCTACCTTTCAGTTCAAATGCAATGTTAGTATTTTACAAATTCTTTAGGTAGATTTTCTGATAAATCAAATAATGCAGGCAATATTTAAATTATTTTTAAAGTGGAAAGCTCTGTGTTTCTATCAGAGTTCAACCCTTTAAAAAGAGGATAATAGCCAAAACCGGTTTGGCTCAGTGGTTAGAGCGTCGGCCTATGGATTAAAAGATCCCAGGTTGAATTCCGGTCAAGGGCATGTACTTTGGTTGTGGGCACATCTCCAGTGGGGTGGGGAGATGCAGGAAGCAGCTGATCAATGTCTCTTTCTCATCAATATCTCTAACTCTCTATCTCTCTCCCTTCCTCTCTGTAAAAAATCAATAAAATATATTTATAAAATAAAAATAAAAATAAATAAAATAAAAAGTGGATAGCAGAAATTGGACTCTCAGCTCTACCCTTCTGGGAATGAGAGAAAGATATTTTACATAGGCTCCTGTGGCTTTGAAGTTTAATTAACATGTTACTACTATAAACTTATTGGATAGCATAGCCTTCTACCAAATAAAAAATTATCAAGAATACTTCAGAAGGGAAATTTCTTTTTAATGTTTTTTAAGAAGGACTGAAACATATAAGCAAGTTACACATGCTTTATACCTATACTTCTAAAATACCATTTTTAAATGGGTATAGTTGCCATTTGGGGGTTCAGAGAGGGGACAGTGGATGATGATAGAAAAGAAAGAATTCATAATATTCTGTATCCCAGGTCTCTCTTTTCTATAAATTAAAATTTCTAATTAATATCCAACCCAATGCTATCAAATGTCACATATATATTTTTATAAAGTAGAAAATTAAAAGAAAATTTTAATAACTAGAGGGAAATGGACATTTGGATCCTTGCTTACCAGGATTCTTGTGAGACTTAATTTCTACATGTGCTCTTGCTTCTCACACCTTAATAATATAATCAATTGATGTTTTTTCTCAAAATGTAGATGACTCCTTATTTATAATAAGAGCTATTCCAGTGACAAAGAAGAAGGATCTATTTTTTAAGTAAAACAAATACATAATAAAACACACTTCTGAAATTACCTGGAGGGAAAGTGACAGTAAAAATAAAGTGCCAATTTGACCCAGAGATCAAAATTGCCAAGTTGGAGAAGCTCACATAACCATCTCGAGTTTCTGCCTGAGTACACCCTACAAAAACAAAAAGTAAATTTTAGATATTCACTCAAGGGTAATTCATTTGATTCTTCTCTATAGAGAGGTAATTGGTCAATAAAGCAAACTTTTTTTTTCTAATTAAAGAGGTTGCTAAATCCATCAGGATTAGATTAAGTTTTAGACAAGTCTTAGAACCAATAATCCAATAATAACAGCTAACATGTATTGAAAGCTTAACCAGACACTGTGAGTTATATACATTATAAATACATCATATGTACATTATAAATAAGCTTCATAAAAATGTATAAAATACCTTATTATCTATATTCTATCTAATGAAAGAATAATATACAAATTAACCATCACTCTGTTACACACACAAACCATGCCCACCAACCAATCAAGAACATGTATGCAAATTAACCCAACCAAGATGGAGGGATGATTGGGTTTCCCTGGCGATGAAGGAAGCCAAGCTTTCCACACACCCTGGCCATCCCAGGCCTCTACTCCAGACTACAAAGTTTCTATTATAGAAGATAAATAAATCCTGGCAGTCACAGAGTTGGAGAGAGCAGGGCCTAAGGTTACCCCTGGCAATGGAGGAAGCCAAGTTTCAGCAGCTCTGGACTACCCTGGCCTATGCTTAAAGCTACAAAATTTCAATTATAGAAGATAAATAAATCCCAACCTAAATGAATTCCACCTTGGAGTGAGCAGAAGGCTTGTATGCACTCTAGGCTACAAAATTTCAATTGTAAAAGATAAATAAATCCAAGATACCAGGGCCTCTGCTTGGATCACCAGGATTTGTGGCCAGTCTGCAAACCACCACATGCCCCTGGCCCAGGCCATCCCATGCCCCAAGGGAACCCCCACCCTGATCCTAGACACCCTTCAGGGAAAACCAGCTGGCCCCCACCCATGCACCAGGCCTCTAGTCTATCTAATAAAAGAGTAATATGTTGATTGATCATTATTCCAACACAGAAGATAGCTGCCCCTCTTTGGTCAAAGATCCTGCCCCCATGAGGACATAAGATGGCCACCACAAGATGGCTAGCAGGGGAGGGTAGTTGAGAGGGACCAGGCCTGCAAGGGAGAGCAGTTGTGGGCAATCAGGCCAGCAAGGGAGGATAGCTAGGAGGGACTAGGCTTGCAAGGAAGGGCAGTTGGGAGGAACCCAGGCCTGCAGGGGAGAGTAGTTGGGCGGGGGGTAGGGGGGGGGACCCAGCCTGCAAGGGAAGGCAGTTAGGGATGACCAGGCATGCAAGGGAGGGCAGTTAGGGGCAAGCAGGCTGGCAGGGGAGTGGTTAAGAGTGATCAGGCTAGCAGGCAGAAGTGGTTAGGGGTAATCAGGAAAGTAGGTAGGTGAGCAGTTGGGAGCCAGCAGTCCTGGATTGTGAGAGGGATATCTGACTACCTGTTTAGGCCCAATCCCAGTAGGGTCCAAGATTGGAGAGGGTGTAGGCTGGGCTGAGGGACCCCCTCTCCCACATGCATGAATTTCATGCACTGGGCCTCCAGTAATTTAGGTAATAGGAAATAGACTCATAAGATATTCAATTACTCAGTACTGGGGTTATAGCCAAAATTTTCCTAATTTCAAAGTTAGCATTCTTAACCACTACTGTATCTCCACTAATTTATTATGTAATGTCTATCAAGAAAGAAATACGATTGTCTTCCTAAGTGGTCAGTTTTTTGGCTTTGCCTCTTTTCTATTCAAATGTTCTATATTTTATGTGGGTACAGAGTTAGGCCAATTGACCAAGACTTCAGCAATACTTCAAATCATGACTAATAATGATTTAGTAACATGAATTGCCTGGGCCATGGTATCCCTGAATAAAATGCAGGGAAAAAAAGCTCACATCTTCTAAAAATGGGCCATCCGTTTATAAAGTGAAAGAAGACAACTCCAGGCAGACTCACATTCACAATGCCATTAATTAGTTTTCTGACTCCACTATCCTCAAATTACTTTGTTAATTAATAGCTGCTACTAAAAGTCACTATGGAAAAGTCACTATGATTGGTATGATGGACAATGATATAGGAAGTGGTCTTAAAGTTTATAAATTGGTTGGAAATCTTTTAAGGCTGAAAGGTATCATAAAGATATAATATGCTTAGTGTTACGTATTTCAATTCAATTGTTCAATCATTTTGGTGAAAACATTCCTCATCAACTTTGCAAAGCTAACTAAATTTCCTTTTTTGGAAACATCTTTTCTTTTATCTCATCAGAGTACCAAAATAAATAAAATGCCCAGAAAAAAAATGGAAATAAATAAGCCAAGACTAAAATAAATGATAGGCGCCCAAGATAAATGCAGTTTATACTCTTTAAAACCTATATGCATCAAAATTATGGCCAATAAACTCTTGCAAACAATGAACTGCAGATTACAGATGTTCAACATGAAATCGTTTGCTGCAGTTTTTCCTTTGACAAATGTCCTTATTGTTCCCATCTTTGGAGGAATACAAAGCAGCATTTAATCGAAATGTGTCCTTCAAGCACAGTGAGTCTGCCTCATAGAACAGCCGCCAAACTGCCTAATGGAAAGTGCTTTCACTCCAAATGGGTTTGCTTTTGTGTTAAATACCAGCTTGCCTCAGAAATCTCTACAAAGATTCCCATATATATATCTATGATATCCTCAGATTTGAAGCATATGCGCACAAAAGCTGAGGCAGTTCCTGCCAAGTACAGTACATTTCTCCAGTGTTCATCATATCTCTGGAATGATAATTGTAAAATATACAAATGCCATTGCCAGCCTCCCTGACCAAGCTGGTATAAACAACGTACTGGCTGTGGCAACTTCCACGAAATGGGGTATTGGGCTTGTGCAAAACTAAAATTGACTACATGACTTAATCAGGGATTGCCACCTGAGTGTTTCTGCAGGGCATATAGTTTCTAAAATACCTTTTTAACTCAAGTTCTCTGTCATGCTGTCTCTCTCACCTTTAGCTAAACTAGCAAACTATTACATATTTACATCAAACTATATTATTAATGTTTACACTTTCTTGTTTTAAATATTAAGAACTTCTTTTCCATACAACTAGGATTTATAATTATCAAAGGATCTGAAAGGACCTTAAATAATAGTTTTTGTGTATGCAAATCTGCTTTTTATGACTACGCTATTATTTAAGAAATAATCCCTTTTTTACTGAGGAAGGTTTATAGAGACAAAAGAACATGAAGTTAAATTGCAGGAAGAAAATTTACACTAGATCTATTGGGATAGTTTTGTTGTTGTTATTTTGTTTTTCTCCAGAAAATACTTACTATTAGAATAAATTACATAATCCATCCCAAATGGATTTGATTCCATTTTTCCAGAAGTTAACTAGAACTATTTCATGATGGTTTTAAAAGATACTTTCAATCAAATAAAATAGAATGTTTTGGTGATGTGGGCTCCCTAAACTTGGAAAACTGCACACGATATTTTCCCTACAGCATCTCTGTCTATCTATCTATCTATCTATCTATCTATCTATCTATCTATCTATCTATATCTCACAGACACACACACACACACACACACACACACACACACACACACACACGCACACACACACACACAGTGTATGTATAGAAGACAACCTCAGCATGTTCCTCATACTTTCCCATGAATCTCCCAAGGAGAAGAATAACAATACTGATCCAGGTGAGTCACCAGCATGTGTGAATTGTTGTAATTTAAGCTAGTCAGTTATCAGTTCCTTGGGATAACTAAAAGAAAAATAATGAAGGATTTGGGGAGGTAAATATAGTAGTAAAGTGAGGAGTCTAAGTAAGGTACAGTACAAAAGTAATGTATAGAATGTGAGTAAGATATGGATTATGACTGCGCTACTGCATATGGTTAATGTATAAAATACTGTGATGTATGGGGTATAAATAAGGTAAAAAATATGAGTATATATAAAATATAAGTAAGGTAGAAAATAAGTAAGGCATAAAGTATGGATAAAGTAAAACAATATAGGTAACTGAACTATACATATAAAAATAGTTAAGATAGCTCTATATTTTATATATATTACCACAATATTTTTTTAAAAAAAATACAAGGCATGGAGTATGGGTAAGTGATATAATAGGAGTAAAGGTATAGAATATAGGAGAGTAGAGAATATAGATCCAGTATGAAGTATGACTAAGGATATGGACTATGAGTAAGGCAGTCAGTATAAATGAGGTACTAGATATGGGTAAGTTATAGAGTATAGATAAGGTGTTGCTATGGACTGAAAGGTTGTGTTGGAATCTTATCTCCAAAATCATGGTCTTTGGAAGTGGGACCTTTGGGAAGTGATTAGGTCATCAGGGCAGTGGCCTCATGAATGCATTAAGTACTCTTATAAAAGAGACCCCAGAAAACTTGCTTATCCCTTTGACCATATGAGGACATAGTGAGAAGTTTCTATGAACCAGAAAGTGGACCCTTCCCAGACAAAGAATTTGTTGGAGTCTTCATACTGGGTTTGCAGGCTCCAGAGCTGTGAGAAATAAATGTCTTCATTGATAAGCCCTCAATCTATGATATTCTGTTACAAAAGCATGAAAGTACAATGACAGATATGGAGTGAGGGCAAGATATAGAGTGTGTGTATTGTATGAAGTGTGCATGGAGTGTAGAACATGGGGAGTGTATGGAGTAGAGGATAGGCGCAGGTGAGTTTCAGTAGTCATGTGATAGAAACTGATATAGAACATGAAAAAAGCTGAAAATGGGCATTTTTATGCTGCTGTGTTAAGATCAGAATTACTGTTATATCTGATGCATTCCAGACCAAACCAGCAACAGTTAAATGGCATTGAAGAATGGAAAGACTGACATAATCAAAGCAGACAGTTTAAAATTAACTCATAAAGCCCTAGCCAGTTTGGCTGAGTGGATAGAGTATTGGCCTGTAGACTAAAGGACCCCAGGTTTGATTCTGGTCAAGGGCATGTATCTTGGTTGCCAGCACATCCCCAATAGGCATTGTGTAGGAGGCAGTTGATCGATGTTTCTCTCTCATTGATGTTTCTAACTCTCTATCCCTCTCCCTTCCTCTCTGTAAAAAAAAAAAAACAATAAATAAATAAATAAATAAATAAATAAATAAATAAGGAGAAACCAAGATGACAACATAGGTAAACACCTGAACTTGCTGCCTCACACAACCACTTCAAAACTACAACTGAAAGACAAAATGCATATCATCCAGAACCATAGGAAGGCTGGCTAAGAGGAAATTATATAACTAGAAGGAAAGAGAAAAGCACAATGAGACTCGGAGGAGGTGCAAGAGGTGTGGAGGTGCAGAAGTGAAGCATGGAAGTACAGAGGCACACGAGGAAAGGGGCTGGCAACTGAGTACACTGTTGTCTTTTTAAAACTGCCTCACCCAATTTACAACCCCACCCAAGCTGTGTGCAGAGGATTTTGCATATGAATGGCCTGGCCCTTTGCAATCTGAAACCTAACATACTACAGCTGGGTCAGAGAGCCCAAGAGCCTCCAAAAGAAGGCCCAAGGTTCAACAGCAGCTTACTTTACTTCACATCTGGTTTGGAGATCCAAACCACAAAGAGAAGGAATCTGCAAATCTCTCTGTAGCTCCTGTTGGGTGGCCTCAGTCAGTGAATGTCTTTGCACTTCCTTGGAGATCCAAGAGCCAGTGTACCCAGTGGTCAGAATGAGGAAGCAGACTCAGTGAGTGTCAAAGCACCACTGAAGCAAGTCTTGCCCCAAAATGGTGTCTTCGGTACAAAAGTTCTCCCATTGTAGATGCAACTGATCCTCACAGCCAAATGGTCTGGAGGTCAGTTCCTCCCAGTGATACCAACAACAATCAAAGCTTAATTACAACAAAATTGTGCACACAGCCCACAAAGGGGTGCACCATGAGTGTCCACCTCATGTAATTAGGGA
>PVJN01008016.1:0-66968 GCA_004026805.1 Lasiurus borealis | reverse complement strand
GTTGGGGAGAAAATATTTTTCTCTACCTTTCTAGGGTTTTTTTTTTTTTTTTTGGCTGCTGTAATAAACAAATGAACGTAACAGATTAACAGGAGAAAAACAGATTTAATTACGTAGGTGTGGGAGCTCACAAAAATAGGAGCAGTCAAGCAGCTGAGAATGACACACCATCCTGAGCAGAGGAGAGGGCTTAGGAGTCTGGGACTTCAAAGGGGAGGAAGACAGCGTGTCCCCCACTCTCTGAGGTTATTTTTGGTGATTGTTCTCTTCGACAAGGCCTTTTATCTAAATCCTTTTAGGCAGTTAAGAGGGAGGGACCTTATTTAGGACTTGTCTTCAGCTCAAAATAGTCGACACGCAAGAGAGAGGCACATTCTGGGTAGACTTTTCTTGAACACATTTGTTAATATAGTGGTACCTCAAGATACGAGTTTAATTCGTTCTGTAACCTTGAGGCGTGGGAAACTATGAGATGCTCGAGTCGAGGTAAACTGGTGGGTCGTGTGCAGCTGGCCGATCTGCGAGATTACTCCTATCTCAACTGTTGCTCGTATTTCAAAGCAAAGATCGCTCGCTCGATGGCTCGTATCTCAAAAATCTCGTATGTTAGGGCACTCGTATCTCGAGGTACCACTGTATAAGTAGTTATTAAATACAGATGCAAAAGTTAACAGCCAAGCTTTTCATTTACCAGAGTTCTGATAAAACATGGACTGGAGGATACAACTAGTCCTCAGGCCAGCTCCTCACCCATCAGGAGACATGAAAGTGGAGGCAGAGTGAGAAGGTAGCCTGGAGAACAGACTCTGCATGGCTTTCCCCAACCAGGTGCATGGGCTCATCCTAAGCACATGGTCAAAGGCAGAAAAGGTCACAGAAACATGTGTAACCTTTTGTGGGGTGGCCTCCACAGGCATTACCCACGCAAGGTACCACAGCCCCAGTGAGCCATGCCTTCCATCCTGGAAAGGGGGAGGGGTCAGCACCCATGGTCCTTGCGATCCTTTGCCCTTGTGGTTGCAGGAGATAGAGCAAGGACGCCCTTATAGTAATTCTCAATATCCTCTCAAAACTAAAAGGTGTTCTGTCATAGCATCTAGCACAGCAGGGAGCCCTTCCGAGCCCTTCAAACAATCAGCCAACCCCCATGCCAGAATGCCAGCCCCACAGGTAAAAATACCTCCATTACCGTCTCTGACTCGGTGTGTCTGTGGCTGATAACGGCCCCAAATGACTTACAGAAACCCGCCTGACACACTCTATCTCCACCTGCCTCATTCATTCATCAGAACTTATCCAACCTGTGATCTTTTCTTAAAATATATTTTATTGACTTTCCACAGAGAGGAAGGGAGAGGAATAGAGAGTTAGAAACATCGATGAGAGAGAGACATCAATCCTGCACACCCTCCACTGAGGATGTGCCCACAACCAGGATACATGCCCCTGACGGGAATTGAACCTGGGACCTTTCAGTCCACAGGCCGATGCTCTATCCACTGAGCCAAACTGGTTTTGGCCAACCTGTGATCTTACCTTGCTAGTTTCGTTGCTCCAGGCCTAATGTCTCCTAAGTTAACTCCAACCCTGAACAAAGTATCCAGGAGTATTCACTCTCAAAGTCATCTCCCTTCTGTGCTACCCTGTTTCCCCCAAAGTAAGACATCCCCCCAAAATAAGACCTACTTCCAGTTTTGCCTTTCGCTGTAATATAAGGCACCCCCTGAAAATAAGACCTCCCTGATAATAAGGCCTCCCTTGAACATAGGGCCTCCCCGGAATAGAAGAACACTGAAGCTACCATCAGGCATCTGACTCCTGATTTAAAGAGACCTTGCACTGCCCCAACAGCTCCGGCTGCACTGTGGCCCATCAGTGAGCTGGTTTGTGATGACAACTACTACCGCACTGTCTACAGGTCATAAATTTATTGTTCAACAATAAATGTGTACTGTCTTCTTCTTCATGGAAAAATAAGACATCCCCTGAAAATAAGACCTAGTGCATCTTTGGGAGCCAAAATTAATATAAGACACTGTCTTATTTTTGGTGAAACCGGGTAAAGAGGGCAACAGCGTGGGTGAGATTTCAGTCTGTCCGTCATCCCAGGGACACAGTAAACAAAGACACAGAAGGAGCTAGTCAGGAAGCTGACCTTCCTTTCTCAGAGGAGTAAGTGCTCCCAGCCAGCCTCAAGCAGGTCCTGTGAGGGTATGGTGTGCCAACTGAGGATCCTGGCTCGGGCTGAGCACCACGGTGTGTGAGCCTACAGGTGAGATTTCAGCAGCCACCCAGCAGACAGTGGACATGAGTCACAGCAGCGACCTCTGAGAAACAGAGTGATGACAGGACAGAGACCGAGCCATGGCTGGCTGGCTCTGGCTCTGAAACAGGCCTCCTTATCCACAGGCACAAAAGTGCAGGGGGCGCTCCCAGGAAGCCTCCAGAGGCTGCTGGAGCCTGGCTCTCCTGGCAGCTAATGCTTTTCCTCTTCATGGCAAAGGAGCTGTTCTCCCCTGATGTGTTTCTGAGCGTGTCTGTGGCTGATAACAGCATAATTTCCCTTGGAAAAAAAATGTCCTTTCCTTCTCTCCCTCTCATTCACCCATTCTCTGCTGCCTAAAGGAGAGTGGGGAGGGCGGGGGGAGAAAGAGATAAAGAGAATAAATATCAATTTTCTATAGTGTTCCTTTAGCCATGTCATTCCGTTGGGTCTAGAATTATGAAGGTCAAGTCGGGTCATGGAGGTGGGCACTGTGTTCCCAGCTGAAGGGGGGATCTGGACAGCCTCATACGCCCTGCTGTGAGCACTGCACCCAGCAGCCATCATCACGGGGATCCACCTGCCCTGCTCCCACTGGTGGGGGGCAGCTGAGCTGCTGCTGTCAGCCCCTCAGACACCTGTGGGGGTGGCTGTCCCCCCCCCCCACCCCCGGAGGAAAGAAGCAGGGGTGGGTCCATCCTTCTCTGCAGCTTCTCCTTGGTTTCCACTCCCAAGTTCCCCTGGGTTTCCCCGGGACCGTGTGGGCTCCTCAGATATGCAAGTGACTCATCGCCCATCCATCAGCGAGGAGACTTGAATAAATAAAAAGATCCTTCATGGGGCGGCTGGGCCTAATGATAAGCAATTACGGGGGGGCAAATGAAGGCGGCGCGCGGTGCCGGGCCTGTGAAATTGGTTAAGCAAAAAGAATAATGGCCCGATGCGGTGATTCATCCCTCTGCTCGTTTCAGAGGGAGCATTATCTCAGTGAAGTGATGCAATTAATATGAAAATGAGGGAGTCATTGTTTAAGGAGAGGAGAGGAAAGCAAGGGGTGGGGGATCCGGGTGCCACCCGTAGGGAGGAATGGGGGCCGCGGAGATGGAAATTCGCAGAGGTTGGGAGCAAGGTGACACCTTCCGCAGGTAGGCACAGCTTCCCTTGCATTGTAACGTGTCGCCGTTCAGTTCTCATGATGGTGACCTGGGCCGAACACAATTCAATTTTTAAGAGTCTTCATGATTAGCCGAGACTGGTTTGGCTCAGTGGATAGAGTGTCGGCTTGCGGACTGAGAGGTCCCAGGTTCGATTCCGGTTGGGGGCATATACCTTGCTTGCGGGCACATCTCCACTGTGGGGCGTGCAGGAGGCAGCTGATCGATGTCTCTCTCTCATCGATGTTTCTGACTCTGTATCTCTCTCCCTTCCTCTCTGTGAAAAATCAATAAAATATATTAAAAAAAAGAGTCTTCATGATTAAAAAAAATAATAATAATGACATGAAGGTGGACACCTTTTGTATTGGGGCCTACACTAAAATCTAGGAAGACCACCGTGAGTACCTCAGGACATGGCAGGTGGGGCAGCAGGCATGTAAATTACTGTTTTATTAACCATAACATGATTAGCAGGTGGATTTTTCTGTGAGCTTTGCAGGTCTTTTGTAATGATGTCACGAGTGAGGCACTGAGTGTTTGTCTCTCCTTTTCACCTTTTTTTCCCTCTTGCTTGTTTTTCGGGTGGTAGTTTTCCACTTAGTCGCTGTAGCCCCTATTTCAAGGATGCCCACATTCATGGGCGGAGTAGCAGAGGGCACAGAGGGCCAGGAGTCACTAGCCAGGGTCAGTGCAGGGTTGTCACTGTTACGCCCAGAGTTTGGGGTCCCCAATAATCAACCACCAGGGAGCCTTTTTCCGATGCAAAAGCAAAGAGTCTTTATTCAAACCCGGGTTTGGCTGCCAGCCTCTTTCTGGAGCAGCAGCGAGACGAGAGAGCGAGCCCCGGAAGAACAGTGGGTTTTATGGGGTTGGAGATTTGGGTGGGCTTAGGGAAGTGACGAGGGTTACAGAGATGGGTCACTTGAATTAGGGTCTTTCTGTGGTTTAGCATAATTAGGACCCTTGCTGTGTTCCTGGAGCTTCATTGGTCCTTTCGGGCGGTGGTTGGGGAAGCTAGGACGACACGGCTGGCACACCTGTGGCCCCTCCCAGAAAAGGGAGGGGGTTCAGGCAGGGGGTCCAGCCCTATAGGACAAGATGGAGGAGAGTTCGTTTCTGCTTTGTCCTTTCAGTCACTGTGCCCTCTGTGCCTTGGACATGGCATTTCACACCCAAAGGACGCCACGCAGAGAGGGAGAAGGACAGAGGATCTGGTTTCACGGCAGAGACTCACACGTGACTTCTGTCACCTCTCTGCTCTGTGTCCTTGAGCCAGTTAGCTAACCTCTCGGTTTCAGCCACCTCTTGGGCAAGAAAAGGGTAGTGTTAGCTTCCTTGCAGGAATTGATGGGAAGATTTGAAGTCAAGTACATATCTACCTTGTTTCAGGCCAGGTGGGGATTGGAGGACATGATTATCATCCATTGTCCTTCATATAGGGATTGAAGGACATGATTATCATCCATTGTCCTTCATATAATCCTCCTGGTGCTAAAACGTAAGAAGATTGCAACAAGCATCCGGTCCCCTCCCCTGCTGAGCCTCCATTTCCCCCTTTCTAAATCAGAGCTGGAGTCATGACTTTGAGATGCTGACTAGATAAAAGAATAACAAAGATCTCTGGCTCCCTACACGGAATCCAACACTGGAAATTCCCAGGAAAGGGAAGGGAGGTTGACAGATCTCTTAAACCGGCTTGGAACTGTGGGTATCCAAGAAGCAAGAGAAAGGGACTGGGTGGTGTGGAGGGGATAAGACACAGCAGCGCAGAGGAGACGACATCCGGTGCAGACCAGTGCATCAAAAAAAAAAAAAAATACACCCAAAACAATCCTCAGCTGAAGGGGGAACATTTAATAACACTCAGGGTGACAAGCATCTCCCTTCTCCCGCACCTCCATACCCCAAAGCCAGGTATTGTCAACTGAGAGAGAAGGAAATCTCAAGCCAAAAGCTGGGGCTGGAACTGCACATGTCCTCTGTCATGAAATACAGCGTTCTATGTCTTCCTTCCTAAATGCTTCAAGAGAAGCCGTAGTCAAGACCTGGAGTGCATCCTTCAGTGCTAACAGAGCCAGGGAAATACCAGCTCAGAGCGGGACATGAGGAATAAAGGGACTGTAGCAACAATGGTGAAACTTACCCAATACCAGTGTGTCCACAGCGTGGTTCTGTGTGCTGTAAACACCAATTTATTCAGTCCTCGTTACCACTCTGTTACCCCCATTTTACATATAAAAGAAGAAAAAGTACACAGAGGTTATTTGCCCAAGGTCACATGGGCAGAGTTGGGCTTTGAAAGAGGCCAGATCGGCCGTAACCGGTTTGGCTCAGTGGATAGAGCGTTGGCCTTTGGACTGAAAGGTCCCAGGTTCTATTCCAGTTAAGGGCACGTACATTGGTTGCGGGCACATCCCCAGTAGGGGCGTGCAGGAGGCGGCTGATCGATGTCTCTCTCTCATCGATGTTTCTAACTTTCTATCCCTCTCTTTTCCTCTCGGTGAAAAATCAATAAAATATACTAAAAAAAGAAAGTGGCCTAATCGGCTCCAAAGCCTATGTTTCTACCACTATACTGTATTGCCAGTCTGACAGCAATATAACAGATTGTCTGTACCAGATAAAAAAATGAATAGATCCAATAAAACGTAAAGATCAATGTATTACATATACTTCCCCAAAATATAAGGAGAATATCAGAAACATAAGCCAGGGCATGAAGTCATTTAGTAAATAAACAACCAACCATGTGTGAAACACATGATACATGTGTTGAAATTTTTTAAAATGAGGAAAAAATATTTTAAAATAAATAACATTCTCAAATTAGAAAAAGTATGTACATACTATGGTTAAAAAGTTTATAGCATACAAACATGCATGGTAGGGCAAAAGTAGGTGTATAGTTGTTTGTATGGAAAATAATATAATAATTAATAAAGAAAAAATACAAGAATTAACTCCGTGTTTCACATACTCACAATTATAAACCTACTATTGCCCCCCTATATACAAAACTACCCATATTTTAACTCATTTTAGAGAAGTTCATGAACATTAAAAACAAAGAGAAAAATAATGTAAATAAAAGTTGAAGCAATATTTAAAAGCTTACAAAGAGAAAGGTTATCTACAATGAAACAAGGATCTGATTGATATTTGGTATCTCAGAAGCAAAATGAACACACACACACACACACACACACACACACAGCAAAAAACTTGGAAGTTTAAATTTTACATCCATTAAAACTGTTATTTGAATGCAAAAGTATTTTCAGGTACACAAGACTTCACTTGGATTACCACACAAAGACCCTCTTTAAGATATACTTGGAGAGGTACTTTTATAAGGGAAGAAATAAATCAAATAAAACTTCACAAAATATGGGAAGCATAGTAAATTTAAAAAACAAAAACAGGAAATATGGCTGAAAGATGTTTGAAAATGTACAACTACATCACATATTAAGAGATTAATATATCAAAAGGCAGAGACTCATAAGTTAGATTAAAAACATGATCTAGTAAATTGCATACAACAGATCAATTAAAGAACTATTAAAAAGTTAAAAACAAATAAATGCATAAGTTATATCAAGTACATACAAACCAAGAGAAAGTGAGAATAATAATTTAAATACCATACAAGATAGAGTGGAAGGCAAAAAAATTAGGAGAAACAAAGAAGAATGCTACTAAAAGAAACAAAAATCAAAAAGCTATAAAAGTCATGAACCTATCTGCACCCCAAAACATAGCTTTTTTAAAAACTGGCTGATTTGAATTCTATGTGTTTAGCTTCCTGCAGTCTTTGAGTTAATAATAAGGTCTCTCATTGCCTCAGTGTCCCATGTTGTTTTCTTAATTTTGCCCACAACTCTATAACTCATTTCTTTATCAAAGTCTCTCCTGTTAAGTCATCTGAGTTGAGTTTTCTTTTTATTCAGACTTGACCTGATACAACTTTATCATTCAAAATTCTGTAAACACAAAAGTCTACATTTCCATCCAGAAAAGGTAAGAAAAAGGGGTAATGTGTAGGTCCTGCAGTCAGACAGACCAAGTTTGAGTCTTAGCTCTTCTGTTTAGCATGTGTGTGATCCTGGGCAAAATGCTCTAATTCCTTGAGCTACTGTTTTCCCAAATATCAACATTATGTAGTAATAGCTGCTTCATAGTGTTTTATGAATATTCCTAACCAAGTTATCAACCAGTACATTTTGGTGATGTTGGGAATAATAAATGTGGTAGTACTCGTACTAACCCTGATAGCAATATTAATAATAGTAGTTGTGGATCTTATAATATTACTGAGCATTTAATAGTGCAAATTACCCTCATGGCCAATCATACTAAGTACATAAAAGCAGGGGAAACATTATTTTTCCAGTAGCAAGGAAACTTAATTTATAAATCTGGTTATCTTGATGAGTGCTCAAAAACACTCATCAATACTCACTCTGGTGTACTGTTTAATCTACTTTTGAGATAAAATAGTTAATCTTCTGTGCCAACAATCCCTGAAGATCTCACTCTGAATACATTCGGATGATATTTTATATAGTCAGCTGCACTGTATTTGCAAGTCAGGGGAAATGCGAGGACCTGGATAACAATGGATCAAAGAGAGAAGACAGGAATATGAAACCAGAGTGAAAAAAGATTCTTTGTACAGGAGGAAGGAGATGTGTTCATCAGACAAGCATATTGGTGGCATTGAAAAAAATTTAAAAGATGGTGTGTGCAGCCTGGCCAGCATGGCTCAGTGGTTGAGAGTTGACCTCTGAACCAAGAGGTCACGGTTCCATTCCCAGTCAGGACACATGTTTGAGTTGAGGCTTAATCCCCAGCAGGGGGGCATGCAGGAAGCAGCAGATCAATGATTCTCTCTCATCACTGATGTTTCTATCGCTCCTTCCCTCTCTGAAATCAATTTTATATATTTAAGACAGTATGTGTAAATATAAGAAGCAGAGGAAAAAATCAACAAGACACAGGGAATCAAAAGGATGAGATGAATATCAAAAAATAGAGAAAAGTCAAAACAGCAACAAGATTGAAATGAAACCATCCTTCTATCCTGTCAAAAAGCCACTTCCATTCTTTCTGCTGAGACACAAAACTCTGAATCCATGTGTAAGCCACAGGGATTCATGACTGAGGAAAGTATCCAAAATAGGAGCCCCTGTCTCATGAATGAATTTAGACTACTGTCAGCCAACTTGACATATTCTATGGATCAAAACGTTCTTAAAGATTCGGGGCATTCTCTGCTAGTAGTTCTCAAGCCTGGTTTAGCACACAGCCCCTGGCAAAGCCGCCGAAGCGCCTATTTCAAGGTGAAAAGCTTTGGAGAAAAGCCCAGGAATCAGCATTTCTCACAAGGAATGTAGATCACTTTTATGAAGCCAGACAGGAAGATAGCTGGGGGGGGGGGATACAGGCAATTTGTGGGACCTCCGTTCTATGAGGCCCCAAAAGGCCCATCACCAAATAGGCCTCCTTGCTTATTGACTTCTCTGGAAGAGAGCCATGTCCTATGAACGAATTTATTCCTTAAATACATGTTGGTTGAATATCTACCATGAGCACAAGTGAAGACTAAGGCACAGTTCCTGGTTCCCCACAGAAATTCATTGTACAGTGGGTCAGGCTTGGGCGCTGTGAGCCAGAACACAAGGAAGCACAGCATCAGAGAAGAGAGGGGCGATCGGTTTTGACAGGGGTGATTAGGGAAGACTGCATAAGAGAGGTGGCATTGGAGCTGGACTTTAAAGGATGATCAGGACTTAAATTAGGAGAAAGAAGAAAAAGTGGTCTATAATGGAGAATTAGCACAAGCAAATGCATGAAGAGATGGGAAGGTAGAAGGCATATCTGGCTAGTGATGAGCAGACAAGCATTCCTATCTGGGGCACATCATCAAGGACTAGATCAGTGGTTCTCAACCTGTGGGTCGCGACCCCTTTGGGTTGAACCACCCTTTCACAGGAGTCACCTAAGACTATTGGAAAACACCTATTTCCCATGGTTTTAGGAACCAACACACGGCTCCTCAGTGTAGCAAAATATAGCAATGTAGTTTACTATTGTCATATTAAGACTGTTACCCATGCTACACCACAATTCAAGACAAAATTTCATTTATTTGTAATTAGAAATAAATATTTCACAATATATAATTATATATTGTTTTTGTGATTCATCCCTATGCTTCAATTATATTCCATTTGTAACAATGAAAATACATCCTGCCTATCAGATATTTACATTACAGTTCATAACAGGAGCAAAATTACAGTTATAAAGTAGCAACGGAAATAATTTTATGGTTGGGGGTCACCACCACATGAGGAGCTGTCTTAAAGGGTCGAGGCATTAGGAAGGTTGAGAACTACTGGACTAGATTATCAAAAGCCTTGAACATCCTTCAAGGATGTTGGGTCTTTGTTGGTAGGTTGTAGGAAAACATTCAAGATTTTTAAGGATGAGAACACCCAGGATTTAAGTCTTGTTATGGGAAGGTGACTCTACTGCAGTGTAAGTCAAAAATTAAAGATACAGAAGACTAGGGATACCACTTAGCTGGCTATCACCATGGTCCATAGGAGGAGGCCCTGTCTCAAAGGCTTAGACTAGGACTCCAGTGCTGGATGTAGGGAGAAGGGGATGTGGCAACTCTAATCTTAGCTTTGCCACTCCCTCCATGCGTGTGCTGAGCAAAGCAGGTAATCTCCCTGGGTCTCAGTCTCCCTTCTCTAAAAGAAGATTAATAATTACCTTCAAGGTCTCCTTCCCAGGGCAATCAACGGGATGCATACTCATGGAAATCATGGGAAGTGTTTTATAAGCAGAAGGAGTTATTAACATTAATAATAATTGTAAGTCTCACCCTGGCCAGGTGGCTCAGTTGGTTGGAGTATCATTTATACACCCAAGAGGTTTTGGGTTTGATTCCTAATCAGATCACATGCCTAGGTTGTGGATTCAATCTCCGGTCAGGGTAGATACAGGAGGCTATGAATCAATCCTTCTCCCTCACATCCATGTTTCTCTCTAAAAAAAATTTTTTTTAAATAAAAATAATGATGGTAGACTGAAAAGATGGTGGCCGGCAAGAAGGTAAGGAGAGAGAGAGTATGAGAGAGTGAGAAGTGAGTGGACATGTGATATGTGTGTGTGTGTGTGTGTGTGTGTGTGTGTGTGTGTGTGTGTATGAGAGAGAGAGAGAGAGAGAGAGAGAGAGAGAGAGAGGAGAGAGAGAGAGAGAGAGAGAGATCCTGCAGGTCTTCCAAGGGGCTGCTTAACCGGGCAGTCTTAGACAATGAAATTCTGCTGCCACCATGGACACACTCTGGGGGCGGCCAGCAAGGGCACAGAGACCACGCCATCTTGAAAAACAAAACTGCTTGAGACTAGGATCCTGGCCTCAGCACCACTCAATCTGGTCTCCGACACAGACCGAGACCACGAGGGACAAAGACATGCAACCACAGCTGCAGACCCACAGACACCAAGAATCTCATCACCCCGGCCACAGATTTCTGTGAGGCATAGAGCCCCTCTCCCTCCCAGAAGCCTTGCTGCAGCGCCATAGGAACTACTAGACCCACTGTGTGCAAGCAGGCCTCCTGCCCACACAAGACAACTCTGCTACTGACATTTAAAAAGCCAACGGACATATGGAAACATGCTCAGTCACTCATCATTCGAGAGATGTAAATCAAAACGACAATGAGGTACCATCTCACACCTGTCAGAATGGCTATCATCAACAAATCAATGAAAAACAAGAGCTGGCAAGGATGCAGAGAAAAAGAAACCCTCCTTCACTGCTGGTGGGAATGCAGACTGGTGCAGCCACTGTGGAGAACAGTATGGAGTTTCCTCAAAAAACTAAACACGGAGCTCCCATTTGACCCAGTGATCCCACTTCTAGGAATATATCCTAAGAAACAAGAAACACCAATCAGAAAGCATATATGCACCCCTATGTTCACAGCAGCACAATTCACCAGAGCTAAGATTGGAAACAGCCTAAGTGCCCATCAGCAGATGAGTGGATTAGAGACTGTGGTACATTTACACAATGGAATGCTATGCTACCATAAAGAAGATGGAATTCTCACCATTTGCAACAGCACGGATGAAACTGAAGAGCATTATGCTAAGTGAAATAAACCAGTCAGTGAAAGATAAATACCACTCATTTATGGTATTTAATATAATAAACATTATAAATTGTTGAACAAAAATAGAGGCAAAGAAGCATTGAACAGGGGAAGGGTAGGAGAGGGTTGGGGGGAGGTAAGAGATCAACTGAAGGACTTGTATGCATGCATATAAGCACAACCCCAGGTGCAAGACACTGGGGAGAGAGTGGAGGGCAAGAGTCAGGGGGTAGAGGAGGCCAGGGGGAGGACAAATAAAAAGAAGACATATGTACTACTATTTTTAAAACCTTAAAGAATAAAATAAAATAAGATAAAAATAATGATAATGGAAATCTCTCTCCACGGAAAGGAAATCAGTAGAAGCCAACTGTGAGGCCCTCAGCTCTGGAGGAGAACAGGCAGACCCTGTTCTAACGCATTTTCACCCTGAAGCCATCTGAAGCGTACATTAAGTCCTCCAACCCATAATTCAGACAAATCCCAAATTCACCGCTGCATCTCTGCCTTACTCCTTTTGGCCTTTTATAACACCGGTGCGTCTTAGCTCACCCATTTTCCCAAGAGGCACACATTCCAACAGCTGGGCTTATTTAGAAAGTAACAGAAAATTCCACGTTTCAGCCGAAGCTTAATGGCCGCAGGCAAATAAGAGAATGGTACAGATTACCTTATTAAGCAAATGGGCCATCTTCCCTGACAGGAGGAAAGGAGGGAGTACAAAATGTAGGTCCGTGGGGACAAGACTCGGCTATTATGCTGATTATGTATTTCATTCCTTTCTGGCAGGCAAAGGTGGATGTAGGAGGTGACACTGTTCAGCCTTATAAGTGATGTATTTGACTTCAGTGTGAGACCTTCAAGGAACTTAAGTAGGGGACTCCATTGACATTGCCTTCTATTCATCCTTTCTCCCTCATGTGCCCCCTAAAAAGCCTACTAAACCTCTCTCTCAAGGTCCAATGCTGATTACCGATTTGCACATAAATATCATGAAGAAATCTCAGGTTCTGAATGTCCAAAACTATGATTTGTGGCCTCCTAACCTGGTCCTCCTCTTTTGTATCCTCTTCAAAAGCCCATCAAAGCTGAAACCGGTTTGGCTCAGTGGATAGAGCATTGGCCTGTGGACTGAAAGTTCCCAGGTTCGATTCCTGTCAAGGGCATGTATCTTGGTTGTGGGCACATCCCCAGTAGTGGGTGTGCAGGAGGCAGCTGATCGATGTCTCTCTCTCATCGGTGTTTCTAACTCTCTATCCCTCTCCCTTCCTCTCTGTAAAAAATCAATAATAAAAAAAAAAAGCCCTTCAAAGCCCGTTCTCCCAGGCAGTCTCCTCAGCGGTCCCAGCTCTGTCTCTTGCTTCAATGGTGTTTGGATGGAACAGACCCAGGGACGCCCCTTCTTCCAGCCTTCAGCCACTCCCCTGCATCTTATCCAGTCACCACCTTCAGAACCACCTCTGGGATCAGCCAACACACCAGTTTTTGGTGTGTTTTTTTTCCTACCTTAACTCCTTATTGTCGAACAACCATGATTTCCCAAATTTGTCAGAATTATCCCACCGAGGTGGAGGCTGCAGTCAACTGCCTGGCCGACCTGCATCTGTGGGCCCCTCACACCTACCTCTCTCTGGGCTTCTATTTTGAATATGACGATGTGGCTCTTGAGGGAATGGGACACTTCTTTCATGAATTGGTGGAGAAGAAGCGAGAGGGTGCTAAGCATCTCTTCAAGTTGCAAGACAAGCGCAGTGGCCACATTCTCTTCCAGGATGTGCTGAAGCCTCCCCAGATGAGTGGGCAAAATCCAGGATGCATGGAAGCTTCCCTGGCCTTGGAGAGGAAACGGAACCAGGCCCTTTGGGGGCTGCATACATGGGTTCTACCCGCACAAACCTTAAGCTCTGTGACTTCCTGGAGAACCACTTCCTGGAGGATGAGGTGAAACTCATCAAGCAGATGGGTGACCACCTGACTGACATCCGCAGGCTGGCTGGCCCCCAGGCTGGGCCGGGCTAACATCTCTTTGAAAGACACACCTTCAAGCATGACTAGGAGCCTTTGGAGCCCAGAGGCCTTTGAGGGGTCCCTCTGCATCCCCTGGTGTCTGGCTTTTACCAGAGCCTCTTCCTGAAACTACAGTGATACCTCGAGATACGAGTTTAATTCATTCTGTAACCTTGAGGCGTGGGAAACTATGAGATGCTCGAGTTGCGGTAAACTGGTGGGTCGTGTGCAGCCGGCCGATCCCCGCGATGACTCCTATCTCAAATGTTGCTCGTATTTCAAAGCAAAAATCGCTCGCTCAACGACTCGTATCTCAAAAATCTCGTATGTTAGGGCACTCGTATCTTGAGGTACCACTGTACTAGCATTCTTTTAACCACCCTGAAGCCCTCTCCCACGCACTGGACCAAATGAAACAATAAAGCTTCTTGCAGAAAAGAAAAAAAAGCCCGTTCTCCCAGATCAGACTTTACTTCTACCCCTCCTCACTCTTACTGCCTGGTCATCAGGTCCAATCATTTCCAGCGCTGCCCCCAAACCACAGGGATTCTAGAGAAGGGACTTGGCCAAGATGGGGACCCCTGACTCACACCCCATTGCTCACATTCTGCCTCGCCACAGAAGCCCTGGACTAACCTCGGCCTGCAGACAAAGATCAAGCAGGAACAAACTGGGCTCCGGCTAGTCCTGAGTCAGGCCTCAGAGTAAAACTCTGAATGCGCAGGAGCTGTGCGGTGCCCACTGATTTATGGAGGAACCAGAAAACCAGGACGGTAATTAGGATCATTATATTCCTTAATTAGGAGATTCAAGAGACTTATAGCCAGTTCTAAGCTCACTCTCTTTCCCCGTGCTTTGTGAATTGTACTTAGTCATTTTTACAGTTGCTAAATTATAAGATGTGTTATCGTTGTGAATGAGAAGGAAGGATTTATGCACTTTCTATGTCAGTCTGTGCGATTGAAAGTGAAATTTAAGTGTTAAAAGAGTTCAAAAGGAAGCCCATGTTATCCACCACCACCCCCCCCCCCACACACACACACACACACACTTCAAGGTTCCCAGGTCTCTAGATAAGAAATCCTTGGCAAAGAGAAAGCCAGGACAGTGTCTCATTCTGCAGCCACAATGACTAGCCTTTGTGGCTCCAACCTCCAAAATAAGTATGTTATTCCAGGATTGGTTCAAAATTTGTCTCACAACCACCTTCCAGGAGTCCCAGATCTTCTTAGCTACTCCATAAGAGCAGTGTCTTCAAAGACCAAAATGATCACCGTTGTCATTGTCATTATTTATCTCCAACATGCTGGGTGACCTTGAGCAAGTTACTTCTAACCTTGAGCCGCCATTTCCAGGTATGTGACATGTGAGTTAGAATAGTTTCTACCTCTATACCACAGGTCCTCTCACACACAGAAAATGTTCCATTCCTATTAGCTGCTAGTGGTACTAATCATAGTAGAATGTTTCAAAGCAAAAAATTACAAAAACTCAAATTTTCTACCTGACCAAAGGACCTCCCACTACCGTGCAATTTCTATGTTCCAGACAAGCCTTGCCTATTTGATGACAGGACACTGAAACAAGCAACCATTTCACTCCTCTGATGGGACCCTCCTACTTCACCCAGAAACACGGCCCAGCCTTACCAGCCCTGAGTGAACCAGAGACCGCCTCTCACCAATTACGGCATCACACACATATTACACACAGCATTATGTGCATAGACAATGACATTGTGAGAGAGGTTGCCTTAACAGCTATTATAAGAATCTTCCTTGTGAAAGACCCTGCATTTTTGTTTTAGAAGAAAGAGTAAATGAGATACAGTGGTACCTCGAGATATGAGTGCCCTAACATACGAGATTTTTGAGATACAAGTCGTCGAGTGAGCGATTTTTGCTTTGAAATATGAGCCACATTTGAGATAAGAGTAATCGTGAGGATCAGCCGGCTGCACAGGACCCACCAGTTTACCTCCACTCAAGCGTCTCATTGTTTCCCACGCCTCAAGGTTACGGAATGAATTAAACTCGTATCTCGAGGTACCACTGTATTTCAGTTAATGGGTAAGGCCCTAAGACCTCACACAACTAAAAATAGATGCTGGGTCCACTGCCTTCTAAAGAAGATAGATGTTTCTGGCTGAGGGAACTTGGTTTTGTTGAACTCCTAGTTATCTCGGCTCCATAAATCTAGGGACATGACCTGGGAATGAAGAACTGGCTCCGCTTAATAAAGAAATATATAAGTTGGGGTTCCCCAAAGAAAACCTAGTAGGAAGATTTCTAGGAGGGAATGAGGCTTGACCTTGGATGTACAAGAGAGAAGAGGAGATCCCAGAGGTGATGACAAGTCAGTGAATGAAACTTTCTCTAGTGCTAAGATATAAAGTGGGAGAGTCACCGCTTCTATCTGCTGGCCACAGAACAAGTAGACATAAGGACAAAAAAGGAAAGCTACAAAATACACAGAGGGGCCGACTTAAAATAAGTTTAGTGAGGTCTTTTCACAGCTTCAGTAATCAGCAACAGTTCGTAATTGGTGATCCATCCTATGTAATAAAAGGCTGATATGCAAATCATCCTCACAACTGGGAATTTGACTGGGAGTTCGACCAGAGACAGGGCCAACCAGCCAACCACCTTGGCTCTTCTCCCCAGTCAGCCTCACCCCTGATCGCCGCCCCCCCACCCCCCCACACACACACCTCAATCAGAACAGGATGGCTGAATCTCACCTGCACATGAATTCATGCACTGAGCCTCTAGTAAATTATAATAGTTTATTCATTCTAAGCTGCACATTTTTTCACACTTCAATCTTTCTGCAGTTAGGATTCGTCTTACAACTGATGTCTTAATATTAATTGGCAAAATTTTGCTTTTCTTTCTTTGAGATAGGGAGAAAAGGGAGGTGTCTTACAATGAGTGGCACCTTGGATTTTTTAAAATATGGCAGCTGCTTCAATAGATGAGCCAATGACTTCAACTCTCCAAACCATGTTTGACAAATGGTGGCATTATCAGTCCTTAGTATTACAGTATTAGATTTCAGGCCAGTGAAGATGTGCTCTGTTAATTCTTTGTTCTAATTGACATCTTAAGAGTTCAGAGAGTTCTTATTCGATCTCTAACATGTGATGGAGCGAAGGCAAATTTAACTTTACCGGACCTCTGTGCCATGGAGTGATTAACCAGCTAATAATGTGTGTTGATCAACTCAGTGAATCTCTTTGCTTCTTTATAATCACAAAGAAAGGCGATTCTGAGCACCACAAGGAACAATTCTAAATCAAATTAGATGACTTTCTTGTCTCTGCAAGACTTGCTCATTCTTCCCATTCAGTGAAGGAAACTTGCATGCTTTTTATTCCACACTTTTCTTCTCAAAGAAAACTTGAACTTTTCATTGTATCTTAGCCTCAGAGGCATTGAACACACACACACACACACACACACACACACACACACACACACACATCCAGTAAAAGGTTAAAATATTATTAGTACCAGAGCTCAGTACATTGAGACCCTTCCTCAATGATGAGACAGATTTTTAGTAAAAACTCCCAAACACATCACACACAGACACACATGCTTAGCAAAAATCATAATTTTTGTATCTAGATAGACATAGAGACAAAATAGTATGTGATTGAGGGAACAGCCAATAGCTATAATAAACAAGCATTAACTAGAATCATTCATGTCCAAAGGTTTAAAAACTATTTTAAGCCAAAACTGCTTTGGCTCAGTAGATAGACTGTCGGCCTGTGGATTGAAGGGTCCTGGGGTTCGATTCCGGTCAAGGGCATGGTTGCTGGCACATCTCCAATAGGGGGCGTGCAGTAGGCAGCGATCTATGTCTCTCTTTCATCCATGTTTCTAACTCTCTATCCCTCTTCCTTCCTCTCTGTAAAAAATCAATAAAATATATATATATTTTTAAAAAGCTATGTTAAACAGAGAGGCTATATGTTAAACGGAGAGGCTATATGAATGATTAGGGCAAGATGGACAACAGTTAGACATCATGAGTCACTCACTATGCACCAGGCACTATCCCCAGTATCATTAACCCTTTGATAATCCTGCAAAGGAGGAACCATTGTCCAAGATGCTGTATAGTAATGTCCCTGATCAGCAAAGATCAGGGCTGAGATTCAAACCCAGAACTGTCCAGTGGCAAAGCTTCTGCTCCCTCCCTTCTGCCAAGTTGCCTCATTTTCCGTCTGTGTTTCCGTATTCCAGCCTCCAAAAAGTTCAGCTCTCTCATGTAGCACTGCTGTCAGAATGACATTCCAGCTGCCCAGCCATCTCCAGATGGGGAGTAACCTTCTCCCGATGCATCCCGCCTTGCGTCTCCCATTCATTGCTGACAGGTAGCAACAGTGCCTCCTTTCTGAAAATGTCACTGAGCCATCTTCAAGGGAAAAAGGAGAGGCTGACATTCTACTTTTTCTGTAACTCCCCCGAGGGACGTTTAATCCTCATGACCTTGTGGCTATTTAAAAAAGAAGCAATCTCCAGACCTTGTCAGTTGGTGACAGCCAGCATTTTGTGTAATGGGCCCGAGGGTAGACACAGTTTGCAATGGGGAAAGGGAACATCTGGCTGGTGTTGCAAAAGATTATGGGGTTTCTCAATGATTATTGCTCACCAACAGTATTCCGAGGCGTGTTTTCTCTGCATTGTGATATACAGGCAAAAACAAATGCCAAGCACAGATATTCAAAATCTACATTGGTTTTACGATGAGCTAGCAAGATGCTGCTTTCTGTTAAAAAAAAAAAAAAAGAACCTTTTATTTTTATGATACCAAAAATGGAATATTACAGGATTTTTAAGAATTATTAAAGCTGAGTAGCTATGGACATTAAGAACTATCACTTATTAAGACAGACAATGAGTTTGATGATTTATGTTATCCAATCACGTCCTCTTATTCCCCATTTTACAGATGATAAAACAAGGCTAAATCAGACTCAGGACAGGAGATGCCCTGAGAAATGTTTGGTATTTTCCTATGATGTAGTTAGTACAGAAATTGAGAGTGTTTAGACACTCTGACAGGCATTTGACACTGCCTTGAAAACCAAGCAACATTTCATTTTTCTAGTAATTTATTTTATGTTTTAAATATATGTTATTGATTTTTTTTTACAGAGAGGAAGGGAGAGGGATAGAGAGTTAAAAACATCGATGAGACAGAGACATCGATCAGCTGCCTCTAGCACGCCCCCTACTAGGGATGTGCCCGCAACCAAAGTACATGCCCTTGACCAGAATCGAACCTGGGACCCTTCAGTCCGCAGACCGATACTCTATCCACTGAGCCAAACTGGTTTTGGCTCTAGTAATTTACTTTTATTCTTTATATTTTAGAAAAGTATCAGTTCACAATGAATTAGAACTTTAAAAAATTTGTCCTTTACCACAATTGGTTTTAGAATCATTGTAATAAAAATTTAAAACTCTGGAATAACAGTCAAATTGGTAGAAAAGATAAATTTAAATTCGTAGATTGCCATTTAATGATAAGTCATTCTTCATCAAAGTAGCTATGCTTCTGGGATAGCTAATGGGCCCAGGCATCTATATTATTTAAAGCTCCACAGAAGATACAAGGTCTGAGGGAGTAGCATCTTGGTCTGTCTGGTTTACTCACATATCCCAAAGGAACGGTGTCTCACACTAAATAGGTGCTTAATAAACACTGAACGAATAACTTCTCTGATGGAAAAGACCTGCTGAGGACCATTACTTTGTACATGTTCTTCTACCCTCAAAATTTTCCCTGTCAACAGAGCGAAGATTCCTATAAGCTTCCATGCTAGTAGGTGAGAAAAACAGAAAAATAGTGAGAATGATTGAGTTTGTGAAAAAGCAACAATGACACCACATTTTGTTTATCCATTCATCAGCTGACATTCATGTGAGTGGTTTCTATCTTTTGGCTATTATAAATAACTAGAGGCCCAGTGCACAAAATTTGTGCATGGGGGTGGAGGGTGTTCCTCAGCCCAGCTCGCACCCTCTCCAATCTGGGACTCCTCGAGAGATGCCCCATTGCTCGTTTAGGCCTGATCCCAGTAGCATCAGGTCTAAACGGGCAGTCGGACATCCCTCTCACAATCCAGGACTGCTGGCTCCCAACTACTCACCTGCCTGCCTTCCTGATTGCCCCTAACTGCTTCTGCCTGCCAGCCTGATCACCCCTTAACCACTCCCCTGCCAGCCTGATTGCCACTAACTTCCCTCCCTTGCAGGCCTGAGTCCTCCCCTAACTGTACTTCCCTACAGGCTTGATTGGCCCCAACTGCTCTCCACTGCAGCCCTGGTCCGTCCCAATATCCCTCCTCTGCTGGCCATCTTGTGGTGGCCATCTTGTGTCCACATGGGGGCAACCATTTTGACTGCATGATGGCAGCCATCTTGTGTGTTGGAGTGACAGCCACTTCGCATATTACTCTTTTATTAGATAGGATGCAACTGTCAACATTCATGCACAAACTTTTATGTGGACATACGTTTTCATGTCCTTTGGGAGGAAACCTAAGAATGAAATCACTAGGTCACATTACATCTCTATGCTTGACTTCTGAAGATCTGCCAAACTGTTTTTCAAAGAGGTGGCACCATTTTACATGGCCATCAGCAATGGAGGAGGGCTCCAAATTTTCCTCCCCAATAGTTGCCATGCTCTGTCTTTTTAATTAGTCATTCTCATGAGGGTAAAGTATTGTCTGATTGTAGCTTTGGTTTCCATTTCCCTAATGACTAAGGATGTTGAGCATTTTTTCACATGCTTATTAGGCATTCTTATATCTTCTTGGAGAAATACCTACTCAAATCCTCTATCCCACTTTTTTATTGGATAATTCATCCTTCTATGATTGAATTGCAAGTATTCTTTGTCTAATCTGGATACGATTCCCTTATTAAATATCTAATTTGCACATATCTTTTCCCTGTCCTTGAGTTATCTTTTCGCTTTGTTGATGATATCCTTTAGAAATACAAAAGTTTTTAACCTTGATCAAGTCCAACTTATCTACCTTATCTTTTATAGCTTGTGGTTTTGGTGTCATATCTACTAATAAGAAGTCATCACCTAACCCATAATTATGAAGATTTATCCTGGTGTTTCCTTCTAGGAGATTTATAATTTAACTCTTACATTTATGACTTGTTTGAGCTAATTTCGGTGTATGATGTGAGGTAGGGGTCCAACTTTTTTCTTCTGCATGTGAATGTAGAGTTAACCCAGCGACATTTGTTGAAGAGATAAGTAATATTTTCATGCACTAAAGACAGAATCAGTAACAATGTCATGCTGAACCATATAGGAGACTGAGGTAAAAGAAAAAATCAGAATACTGATCCATCTTTATTTAAAATTTCTGTGTGTGGTGTTTTTTTTTTACCATGAATTTTTGGAGTCTTTTCAATTTTGGCAAATGCCTCATTTTCCTCACCCTAGTCTCAGTCCAATAACTCTTAAATCTTAGCATACCAAGCCTTCCCCATCCTCACTCCTATCTGCCCTTCCAACCACCTGCATCTCCACCTACCATGTCTCAATTTTTATCACTAATAATACAGATCTGTTCACGTTTCCCTGCACACACCATGCTGTGGCAGGCATCTGTCATCTTGATCATACTCTTCATTTGCCTTGGAAGATATTTCTTACTTTCCATTGACCTTTTCTTTCCCATCTTATAAGATCAGGGTCTAGAAAGACTTCTGTGAACGTCCAAGTTGAGTTAGATGTCCCTACATTGCCCTGTCTTCCAGCAACATACCACTTACATTACACTGTGTAATAAAAATGTCTTCTCTCCCACCAGACTACAGTTCTCTGTCCTTATGTCCAACTGTGTCTTACTTTCCTGGACACTCCCAGATCCTAGCACAGCACTGGAACATGAAAGATGAGGAAATAGATGTTTGTTTCACAGTTCAACTAAAGGTGAGTACAGCAGCCATAAATAATTGCATCTGCTTAAACTGAGCAGAGAAGGTTTCCCCAAGGAGCCTTCCTGGTAAGAAGAAATGAACTAAGTGGCATAGAAGGTCCACCATTGCAAAGTGACGAGAGAACAGAGGCTGCATCTGCATTAAGTGCTACTTGTCCATTCTCCTAGGATGGAAGCAGTGATCCCCAGGTCTTATTAGAAGGTCGGCCCCAGGTACAGGATGGTTCTACATAAATTAAATAATGGGAACTGGTCCTAGGGTCTGTGGGTGAAGTAAGGAAGTGGCTATCTCCAGATAATGTATCAATGAGCAAAAACATAAGGGCAAATCCTCATGAAACTCACTTCCTTTATTTATTCATCTATTAATTCGCTGGCCAGTCATCCCCAAAACTTGATGGGGCATATTCTGAGCACGATTGTGGGGACTTGAATATGAGTCAAAAATCACGTTCTTACCCTAAAGAAGCTCATGGTCAAAGCTGCAAACCTACAATGTACACAGGTTGGGTTACCAAGAAAATAAAAGTGTTGACAATAAAAGTCCATCTTCAGTGGGTTTTGTGGATTATTCTATTTGCCCTTCCAAATCCACTCTCCATCTTTATCCACCCCGCTGTACCATGAGAGTCTGAACACCTCAGACTATACACCACTGGGCTTCCTGGTACTCTGGCTTCCAATTTGGCCAATGCCAGGCGCCAGCAGGAGACTGAAGGGAGGAAAATGAGCGAGGGTGTGGCATTTATCCCCATTGCTGTGGGGGTGCCTTGGGCTGGTTTTGTACAAGGTCAGGGGGTTAGTGAAGAGGTACATTCCACACAGCCCTCACTGTTCTCTGCTTCTCTTTTCCCTCTCCCCATTCCTTCAGACCTATATGGCAATTAGATTTCAAAACACTGTAGTATTCAAGTGCTTTTTATAGTTTCTCTAAATCCTCCTCCCAGCATTATTAATATTCTATTAATAATTTCTTATCAAATTACCCTCATGTGAGTGTGCCATCTGTTCCTCACTAGGACCTCAAATGATATAATAAGCTCCTAGGAAAGATGTGACAGGGACACGATAAGCAGAGACTGGAAGGAGGAATCCCTTTGGACGTGTGAATGGATACAGATGGCCACCCACTGGAGAGAGGGCGTGCAGGAGCGTCAAAGCTATGCTTTGGGGTTGTTTCCATTCCAAGAGGCTGGAACTGTGCACAGACTGAGGGTGTCTGGAGTCTACCTCTAAGGGATAACAGATTCGAAGAGCAAGGAAAGGTTTTCTTTCTTCCAAAGAAAAGCCTAGAGGACAGTGGCTAAGTTTTCTGGATGTAAACAACAGTCAAGACTTAATGAGCTTAATCCTTCAAAGTGAGTCTCCCTTTCCCCTGCCATCCTGGGACCCCAAAGCAAAGGAAGGGGCGAGGTGATACACCTGAAGTCCAGAGAGAAAAGGAAATAGACTGTTTCCTAAGCGTTGTGTAGACCATCAAATAAAAGGACAAAGCTGAACTCTGCCAAGTCATCAAAGACCTGGAATGGCCAAAACCGGTTTGGCTCAGTGGATAGAGAGTCAGCCTGCGGGCTGAAGGGTCCCAGGTTCGATTCCGGTCAAGGGTATGTACCTTGGTTGCGGGCACATCCCCAGTAGTGGGTGTGCAGAAGGCAGCTGATCGAAGTTTCTCTCTCATCGATGTTTCTAACTCTGTCTCTCCCTTCCTTTCTGTAAAAAATTAATAAAATATATTTTTACAAAAGACCTGGAATGATTTCCAGGTCTATAAGAGTTGCCTGCAACCTGACCTATCTAGAGGTCATCTTGAAGATGTTTCTACCAACATAGGCTAAGAACAAAGTATTTCTCTGATCCATTATGGCTCATGGCTCAGACTGACAATGACAGTGACTTTTTATTCTGCTGATATTAAATCATGTCAGTCTAGTACAGTGGTCGGCAAACTCATCAGTCCACAGAGCCAAATATCAACAGGACAACGATTGAAATTTCTTTTCAGAGCTGAATTTTTAAAACTTAAACTTCTTCTAACGCCACTTCTTCAAGACCGACTTCTGCGCCTGGGCCAAAAAGTTTCAATCGCACCGTATGTGCGTGCCCGCACGTGGTATTTTGTGGAAGAGCCACACTCATGGGGAGCGCATTAGAAAGAAGCATGCATCAGGCTATTAGCATGATGTCACTGAGCATTTAAATCACCCCACTCACTGCCCTCTTTCTCATTCCGTCTCCCTCAAAAACAAATCTTAGGAGCTTTATTGGGTTTCTCATTTTGGGTTCCTGAAAGAGAATATATAAATGCTGATGAGGCAGAGAGTGCCAAATGGAGTATTTCATGTTGAAAGTCATTATATTTAACATCGGGTATGATTATTCCTCAGTCCTCTGTAAGCATCGTTAGCGTGAGTCGGCCTCCCCAAGTCCGGGAGTCTCTGGAACACTTTGCGGATGTGAGCCCACAAAGCTAAGGTCAAACTTTGGGGCGGAGGAAAAGTCACACATGTCACATGCTGCCTGAAGGCTGCTTCCACACACACACACATGGAAGCAATGGACCCTCAGTGGACCCTGCCCTCTCCCACCTCCTTTTCTTGCCCAGTTGCTTGCTTGACCAAAATTCAGGAGTTTCCCTTAAACCATTTTCAATTTCAGAGGCGAACCTGAACAATTGTTCTTCTTGACTGACTCTGCCAGTCATCGTATTCGCAGCCTCTGTCAGACCACAGTCACCCACAAATTTGATAAACGGGCCTGACCCCACTGATGGGTTCAAACGTTGGAAAGACAGGCAGAGGAGTTCTGCAGCCCCGTCCTGGTTACTCTCCTTTTAAGAAATTGGCTTGTCTTTTTTTTTTAATATATATGTTATTGATTTTTTACAGAGAGGAAGGGAGAGGGATAGAGAGTTAGAAACATCAATGAGAGAGAATCATCCATCAGCTGCCCCTTGCACACCCCCTACTGGGGATGTGCCTGCAACCAAGGTACATGCCCTTGACCGGAGTGGAACCTGGGACCTTTCAGTCCGCAGGCTGACGCTCTATCCACTGAGCCACACCGGTTTCGGCTGGCTTGTCTTTTTCCCCTTTAAAGTGTAGAGCTCGGGACTGAAAGCAACGCCATAGGTGGGGTCTAATCTGTGCATAACAGGCATGACTCCCACCCTCTTCATGTCAGTCCCGTGCTTCTACCCACATAGGCTAAGAACAAAGTATGTCCCTCTCCATTACGGCTCATGGCCCATTCTGCCAATGAAAGTGACCTTTTACTCTGCCAATATTAAATCATGTCAGTCTAGTCCAGTGGTCGGCAAACTCATTAGTCAACAGAGCCAAATATCAACAGTACAACCATTGAAATTTCTTTTGAGAGCCGAAAACTGACTTCTGCGCATGGGCCAAAAACTTTCAATCCCACTGGATGTGCACGCCCACACATGGTATTTTGTGGAAGAGCCACACTCAAAGGGCCAAAGAGCCATATGTGGCTCGGGAGCCACAGTTTGCCAACCACTAGTCTAGTATGTTGATTTTCTTTTGGGCTCAAGAAAAGAAACATTTATTCCTGTTCAGTTCTGCCTCATTATCCGAAGACTATGATTTCAGCCTGTTGAGGTCTATGAGGATGCAGAAACAGTGGGTCAGACACTTAGCACCTCTTGTTCCTCAACTTTTGTCTGACTCCTCAGCACCATCCTTTCTCCACTGCTGTTTAGTTCCAGCAATAGAAACTGCTTCTGGGTCTCTGCAGTGTTCTCTGCCTCTTCACCACAGAAAGAGTCTCAGATTCCCCATGTAAAGGCTCCCACCCAGGCTCTGACCCACCCACTCAAGCACTGGTCTATGAAATACAAGATTCAGCAGCAAAGGGACAGGGAACTCTGAGCCCCATGGCCAGGAGGCAGGTCTAGCCCTGTCCCCACACTTACAACGCTGTCACAGGATGCTCCCAGTAGCTATGGTTCTGTGGGTGGAGCATACAGTTAACATGAGATCTACCCTCGCGTTTCATATGTAAGTGCACAATACAATATTGTTGTCTGTAGGTTCACAATATAATATTGTTGTATGTAATTTGTGACTAAGTGCACAATACAATATTGTTGTCTGCAGGTTCACAATATAATATTGTTGTATGTAGTTTGTGACTAAGTGCACAATACAATATTTTTGTCTGTAGTTTCAGAAAAGTTAAAAAAGCGGGACTCATACCCTAGACTGTCCAGAACCACCTAGTGTCCCTAGACCACATTATTTTAAACTCCCCACCTGTGGAGGTGAGGCAAGCACTAAGTGTGATCATGGATTTTTTTAAATATATATTTTATTAATTTTTTTACAGAGAGGAAGGAAGAGGAATAGAGATTTAGAAACAATGATGAGAGAGAGACATCAATCAGCTGCTTCCTGCACACTCCCCACTGGGGATGTGCCTGCAACCAAGATACATGCCCCTGACCAGAATGGAACCTGGGACCTTTCAGTCCACAGGCCAACGCTCTATCCATTGAGCCAAACCGGTTTCGGAGAGATCCTGAATTTTTAAACTATAATTACTATAGAACATTTGACTAAAGATGGGCCAGGTGAACAGAGAAACATGCCCAGCTCTACTTTGTGCCAGGTCTACCGGATGCCAGGGTCAGTCACGTTGCCCAAGACGGGCTATTCCCAAGCCAGGGCTACACACGCCATCGCCTCTGAATCATCTTTCACTTCTTTTGCTAAATAATTTATCTCCATATAGACAAAATGGGTCCGCAGGCGCCCCCACCTTCCTGGGGCTGATGCATAATTTACAGAGTGATGCTCGGCTGCCCCGAGCAGGGAGAACTGAGAGGCCTGGCCACCTGCCAAAGTGGAGGAAGGAAGCCTCAGCTGCCGTGGCGAGAAAAGGCGGCGATATGAAAGAGCGTGTCTGCGAAACAAAGGCACCTGCTGAACCCTCAATTCCCCAGGCAAAGGCCGGGCGGTGAAGTCTGAGCGTCCGGCTGCCTCCACGGACGGGACGAGGCCAGGGAGGGGAAGTACGTACTGACCAGCGCTGTGAGAGTGTGTGTAAAATATCAGCCATGCTGCACTCTTCCTCAATGACGGCTAGAATTTCAGATGCACTTACTCTGTGCTTGACACTTTCCTGCAAAATTTCCCTTTTGTTCTCAGAACAGCCGAGGTGGGACAGTATGTTTCCATCCTGTGTGTGAGACATGGAGGGATGGAAGGATATCCTTTGTCTGGAGTCTGAGCTTGTCAGGCTGTGTTCAGGAGAGCTTGCTCACTGGGGCTAAACAATAGGTGCATGTCCATGAAAGAGGAAAACATCATCACGCCCCCAGAATTTCCATCTTCCCCAGTTTTAGGTATCAAAGAAGAGACAGAAACCCAAGCCTTATAAGGTATGGCATAGATGGGCAGGAAAAAGGGGATAGTCGGTCTTTAAATAAAAATATGTATTGTTTTTTTTAGAGAGAGAGGAAAAGGGGAAGAGATAGAGACACTGATATGAGAAACATCAACTGGTTGACTCCCACGTGCACCCCAACCAGGGATTTAACCCACAATCTGGGGATGTGCCCAAACCAGGAATCGAACTGGTGACTTTTCAGTGCAGACAATGACACTCAATCAACTGAGCCAATCAACTCAATCACACAGGCCATGGCTGGAGCTCTGCCTCTTTAGCTGAGAAGTTAATGTCTCTAAACACACTTGAAAGAAGGGGTGAGGAAATGGGTTCTTGCCTCAAGAAAGTATGAATAGGGGCAAAGCAGGGAGACTGCGGATGGAGCTGTTAGGTAGCGGGTATCTCATAAAACAAAATGTCACCCCGATCTGGAATTCATTCCCTTCCTTGACCTGAGAGCCCTGCCCCTCATTCTGGCCTGCCTTGGTTGAACCTTGGGGCATGAAGGTGTGAATTTCTCTTTGGACATATCTGAAACAAAGATCCGCAACCTCTGAAGAGAGCTTTGTTGTCAAAAACAATGAGAGGCCAAAGGGCTGGGTGTGTCTCAGGGACGAGAAAGAATCCTCCCCTACCCCTGGGAGCACCCCGGCCAATGAGGATTCAATTTCATTCAATTTCTTTGCATTTCTTCACCTTTCACAGGTGAGTGCGGCCCAACGGGAGGAGAAAAATGGAGGCCCCTTTCAGCCCAACCTGGAGGCTGCCCCAGGTCAGGCAGCTGGGGTCCCCAGGGAAGAAAGAAAAATAAATTAAACTCCTTCATCTGGAAAATAAATACTGAGTGGCAAGTGATTATGTGCATTGCATGAGTGAGTCGGGAGGTTTAATTCTCTAATTACTGCCTCTAGTTTCCCCACGGAGATAAAAAGCAAGTTGGTAGAGAGAGATAATCAGGGCATTAATACTGTGTCTCCTTGGCTTCTGTAACTTAATGAAATAATAAAAATATCCTCTGAAGTAGTCAGTTCTGGTAAAAAAGAAAAAAAGGAAGGAAAGAGGGAAGGAAAGAGGGAAGGAAGGAAGGAAGGAAGGAAGGAAGGAAGGAAGGAAGGAAGGAAGGAGGAAGGGAAGGAAAAAAGAAAGGAAGGAAAAAAGGAAGGAAGAAAGGAAGGAAGGAAGGAAGGAAGGAAGGAAAGAAGGAAGGAAGGAAAGAAGGAAGGAAGGAAGGAAGGAAGGAAGGAAGGAAGGAAGGAAGGAAGGAAGGAAGGGGAAATATTTGAGACAATATGTTTATCTTACGCTTTATTCAAAACAAATCCTAGGAGTTTTACTGAGCAACTATTATGAGACTGTGTTCATTCCGAAGTATTCAGAGCTCAATATCATGAGTTCAGCTCAGAAAACACTAGATCTGGCCTCCACTGGACATTCCCCACAACACACATTTACCACCAACAGTCTATGATTTCACTGATACTCACCTATGTTCTCTTGGAAAGATTGTGTCTATTAGGCAAACTACATGTATTAAGTAATAATTATTTCCTTTCATAGTATATAAAATTTTGAATAAGAGTTGCTTTTAAGAGATAAACTATGGGCTCATACTGAGTCAGCAGAATCACAGCCGAAATATAAGTGGCCATTAAACAACCATGGACAGAGGGAGAGCCTGCTATGTGCCATGAATTTGGGGGATACTTAGGATAAGAGTAAACAAAATGTGTGGGGTTTTTTAAACCCCAGGTCCTCAACTAGCATAAATTCTAGTGGAAAAGTAAAACCAAAACAAATATACAAAAAGTAAATAATAAATAGGTGAATTATACTGTATATTATCCTCTATAATAAAAGCCTGGTGGCATCACACCCTTGTACGCAACGTCATTACAAGATGGCCTCCACAAGATGGCCATGCACATAGCGGAGAGGAGTCCCAGTGGCTGGTCCACAAGGTGAGGCCTGGGGGTCCCCATGGCTCTGCATGGAACAGAGAGGACCAGTCCTGGCATCTCCACCATCTCACTAGGAAGAGGCGGATCCCAGGGGAGGAGGCAGGTCACAGCAGAGGAAGGCAGTTGTGGGTGATCTGGCCAGCAGGGGAGGGAAGTTGGGAGCAATCAGGCTAAAAGGGAAGGGCAGTTGTGGGTCATCAGGCCAGCAGGGGAGCAGTTAGGCATCAATGTTTCATGCACCAGGCCTCTAGTAAGATGATAAGTGCTATTAGAAAAGGAAAACAGTGTAAAAGAGGTATCCATGGAGATAAGGGGGTGGTGTATAGGGGTGTGGGTAGGCTGTGATTTGAGAGTGGTCAGGACTGGGTTCATGGAGAAAGTGCCACATAACAGAGGTAAGAGGGAGCCAAATAGATCCAGGGGAGGGGACTCTAAGCAAAGGCATGGCTGCAACATCAGGCAGCAGCCATGCCCAGTGCCTCTGGCCAGAATCCAAGGAGAGAGTTCCAGTTGAGCCAACCAGAGAGAAAACTGCAGGAGAGATGGTGAAGAGCTGTGTCAGACATCAGAAGGACTCTCTGCCTTTACTCCAAGGGAAATGGGGAGTCTTAAAGGACTTTAAACCAATAAATGGCATGATTAGAAAAGTATCATTTTCCTACGCTTTCTACCTTCAGTTAGCCTACTTATAAGACATTCTGCAGGCTTTCTGGAATATTGAAAATACCTGAAGCAGTTCCCAGGATCACCTCTGGACTGCAGGAAAGACCCCAAACCCAGGTCTGGTGCCAAATATTTTACTTTATTTTAGTTTTTACAGAGAAGAAAGTGAAAACTCTGAATGGTTAATGGACTAGCCCAGTGGTTCTCAACCTTTCTAATGCCCCGACCCTTTAATACAGTTCCTCACGTTGTGGTGACCCCCAACCATACTTCACAACTGTAATTTTGCTATTGTTATGAATTATAATGTAAATACCTGTGTTTTCCGATGGTCTTAGGCGACCCCTGTGAAAGTGTCATTCGACCCCCAAAGGGGTCGAGACTCACAGGTTGAGAACCACTGGATTATCCCCACTAACCCCCCTCCATGCTGATAAGCATAATGAATGAGCAAAGAAAGACCAGTCTTGGTGCATTCTACCTTTTCCGCTCATCTTTGTGAGCCAGACACCATAGTAAGTGCTTTATAAGCATGACCTCTCATGAGACCCACAGACCCCATAATAAAGAAGTTGTTCTCTACTCTTTGGTAAGTACTGAGACCTAGAGGGTTGGCTGCACTTATGGAGGCACACAACCAGTGCAGAGTGGAACCAGAGCTTGAAGTCAGCTCTCCACCTGCCTTCGGAGTTCCTCTTTGTCTCTGTAGAGGAGGGTCATAAATATTTTATGTATTCGAGGGTGGGGTGGGAGAGATTAATCAAAGAATTTATATGCATATATGCATGGCCCACGGATAAACAATAGTCCAGGGAAGGCCTGGGAAGGGGGTGGAGCATAGTGGAAAGAGTCAAAGGGAGATAAAAGGGGACATTTGTAATACTTTTTTTTTTCCATCTGTAATACTTTCAAAGATTAAGATTAAAAAATACTGAAGTCAATTTCCTATTTATTTGCATTTCTTGCATTATGTTACTCAGCTTATCGTCTTATCTGTGACTCTCACTGAGATGTTCAGGAGACTGACTTATATTCACAATCTTTGAAATAAATTCCAGTGAGGAAGTAAAGTCATTACATAAGATGTGGCAGACAGGATTAAATCCCAGACTTTGTTGCATTCAAGAAAGACAGTTTCCTAAGAATAAGAATTTGTCTTTCAATGCCCAGGTCTGGGCCACCCTCTCTGCTCCCTTCCTCAAAAGGGGACAAAGAGATCTCCCCCAGTCCCAGACCCTCACAGCTGGTAGCGCACAGCCAGGACGCTGTCCTGTAGAAAGCCCTCACTGTGGGCCAGGCATTTAGCTCCATAACCTCTAAGCTTCTCAACAGCTACAATCATTACCTTTATTTCACAAAGGTGCACATGGAGCCTCCAAGAAGCTCAGGAATTTCCCCAGGATGACAGAGCTAAAAGAGACAAAGCTCCACTCCACACAGCCTTGGAAACCCATTTGTGGCATTGACAGGAGACTTGGATTCAAGTTCATGTCTAGCTGTGAATAGACAAGTGGCGAGAAAGCAGGAGCTCGTCTTGTTCATCATACTAGATCCCCAGGATCTAAACTAGTACTGTGGCCAGAGGGGATGCTTAGTGGTTATTTGCTGAATAAATGGAGAGAGAGGAAGGGAGGAAAGGAAAGAAGGAAGAAAGGGAGAGGGTGAGGCAGAGAGGAAGGGAGGGAGGAATTCTTCTTGAAGGCTCAAAGTCCTAATGCATAAAACTGTAATTTCATTTTTTTAATCCTTATTGTTGAAAGTATTACATATGTCCCTCTGTTTCCCCATTTATGTCTCCTAACCTTCCATCTCCTTCTGTCCCAGGCCTTCACCACCCTATTGTCTGTGTCCATGGGTTATGCATATATGAATATAAGTTTTCTGTTGATTTCTTTCCACCCACCCCTACCTTCCCTCTGAGATTCCACAGTTTGTGTGTTTTTATATAAAATCTAGTGGCCTGGTGCACGAAATTGTGCACATTAAAAGGGAATTAAAGGAAATATTTTAATATCGCTATTTGCCCTTTCTCTATAATAGAAGTGTCAGAGATGAAAGAAAATTAGTAAAATGTATATGAAAATCTCCCTCCTGTGAGAGACTGGGCCACACTGCAGGACCCAGAGTCAAGTTCCCGCACATCCATGCACACCTCAAAATTGCAGGAGACCCAGACCCAGCTGGCTCCACTTCCATCAAGCCTTGCAGGGCAGGGTGTGCAGCTTCAGATCCCCTGGCCCAGGTAGGGAGAACAGCCTCAGGTGCCTTGTCAAGCCTTGCCAGACATGGAGCACAGCCTCAGATCTCCTGGCCTGGTACCAAGGTGGGAGGGTTTCAGCCTCAGGTCCCCCAGCCCTGGCAGCAAGGTTGGGGGCATGGTCTCAGATCCTCCGGCCCGGCTCAGGTCCCCCAGTGCCAGGACAGGGGGCACAGCCTCAGGTCTCCTGGCCCCAGCGTGAGGGCATGATAACCATTTGCATATTAGCTTTTTATTATATAGGATTGAACTTTGACCCACAAAGCCCTAAATAATGTTTATTCCAAACCTGAGATGCTATGATTTGACCTTATGCTACTGTTATGTCTGTTCCTTTCCTCTCCTAATGGCCTATAAGTAAGATATAGTGTCTCATGGAACTGTGCTAACACATGACCTGCTGAGTCAAGAGTCAAGAGGAGGGTTTTGTTTTGGAGATGATACCAAAGGAATAGAATAATTAAATCAGAATAACGATTTATTCACTCAAAAAGCAACTGTGTACTGTATCCTAGAGGACCTGGCCCTTTAAAAAAACAACAAAAGTAATCATTTTCAGGAGTCTGAATCTCCTCTCAAATTCAGAACTTCACCCTTGCAGGTCATTTTTCTTCAGAATCCATATTGATTGGCAGAAACAACTACAAAAATCAATGGATGCTACACGCTGGATGGGGAGAGACTGCAGAACGGAGGATTATCCTTGCTCGGGGAGAGCAGAGATAAAGGGGAATTGATCAAGGGTGTCAGGCCAGCAGCCCTTTCATCACAGCTGGGATAACTCAGAGTTCTGGGGAGGGCAGGCTGCCATCTAGCTGCACCGAGTCCCCTGCAGATGCTCCCTTTGGACAGATAAGGCCCCCAGAGCTGCTTAGGAGGCCCAACTGGCTTCCTTTTCTTCTTCGGTGACTTGGTCATTTTTCTCCCCAAAAATCATACTGTCAGCATCCACATGCTCCTGAGTCATCTCTGGAAAGAACCTGGATCCTCAGCCCCCTTCCCCTCTTGTTACTGCTACACACAGTGTACACAGAGGCCTGTTTGCCTGCCGAGGACAAAGATGGGAGCTCACAGCCGCCACGGCTCTGCATAGGGTGGTCTCTGATTCATCACCCCAGGCTCTGTCTGTGGAGATTCCTGGCAGCCAGGTGGCCCAGAAGCCTGGTAGCTCAGTGGTCTCATCCCTGCTATGTCCTCTGGTACCCAATCCCTGGCTATCTCTGCATCCTCCCTTCTTTTCTCAGACCCCATCTTTTCTGAATTCCAATACATTCCCCAAACCCCTCATTTTTTACGGGTACCAGGATTTGTCTTGATCAGGTATGTAGACATAAAAATGACTGTTTGAAGAATGAGGTTTAGTCAGAATCCTCACACCACACCGCAGTCAGCCAGAAGGCAGAGTGAAGAGGGCCTATGGGCAAATATCCTTGCTGTGGTTTCCACAGGAAGGAACAGGTAAGGCAGAGTAGGCAGGAGGGGAGAATTGGCTAGTTTGAATAATTCCAGTGGGTTCTGGGGCACACAGTAATCCCTCATAGTCTGGTACCTGACCTGGGAGGATCAGAGGAGGGGAATAGTGACCTGCTAGAGAGGGCTTGCAGGTATGGGCTGTGGACTGGCTGGTTCACATATGAAAAGCACACTCATGGGCCAACCATATCTAGGAATTAGCAAGCCCTGGGAGGGGCAGGCTCTTTCCAGGGTTAGCAAAACCCCAAGATGTCAAAGCATAAAAAATACAGAAGAAATATATATATAATTTTGTTTGTCAATTATACCTCTACAGTTGAAATGATACAGAATAAAAAGACATGATTAATATACCCCCACAGTCTCCCAGGCATCCTGGAAGAAATGGTCTCAGACCATGGGCACGCTGAGGGAGAAGGCTAATAATAGCTAGTGCCCCTAACTATTGTAAAATCCTTAGTTCTGATTCCCATCTCACCTCAATCAGCAATTGATGGAAAGTTCTCGGGACCAACCTAGTTATCTGAGCCAAGTACTCCCCCCAGTCTTCACAGGAGGATTTAAAAGCAAGAAAGAGAAATCCTTGCCCTGAAGGAACAGTCCCTTCGCTGTTTGTAGGACAGGAGCAGTACCGAGCAGAGCTTGGGAGGACCAAAGTAATGTTACGTACACAGCCTCCTCGTATTTATTCCCCGTGGTTGCCTTAATAAAGTACCACAAACTATGCTCATAGTTCTGGAAGCTAGAAGTCTGAAATCAAGGTACTGGCCAGGCCATGCTCCCTCTGAAGTTTCTGGAGGAGGGGGCAGAGGTGGTGGTGGTGGATTCCTTCTTGTCCTTTCCAGTTTCTGGCGTTACTGGCAAACCTTGGCATTCCTTGGCTTATGGTTGCATCACTCCGGTCTCTGCCACCATCTTCACATGGTCATCTTCCCCTGTGTCTGTGTCTTCATATTGTGCTCTCCTCTGTGTATGGGTGTGTCTTTCCTATAGACACTGGTCATGGGTTCTGGCTCTCTCTATCCCAGTATGACCTCATCTTAACTCACGTAGGTCTACAAAGACCCTATTTCAAATAAAGTCATATTCATGGGTATTAGAGATGGGAGATAAAATTCAACCCACAAAACTCCCCATCATGTATTCTCCAACCAGCCAAAGAGAAAGACGTGTACAGAAATAATTTTACGTATATTTTTAGTTAAAATATTTTGAAAAGGTCCCATTATCCACATCTTGATAAAATGTGAATTTCTTTATTCATTGTATCTATCTTCTGACGTTCCTTTCAATACTCTCTCTTCTGTCAGATGTATTTTTCCCTTGTGGCTAGTATCGCTAAGCTATCTCTCCTATTCTTCCACCTCTGATCATGCAGAGAGTCCAGTAAAGAACCCAAAAGCCCTGGGAGATGGCAGATCTACTCCAAGGTAGATGCTGGACCCTCAGTAACTCCCAGGGCATAGAAACCCCATACTAAGATAATGCAAGACCTCCATTGGGTTGTGACAGCAGTGAGATCTAAAAGAAACTTAGGTTGGGGGATTGCTTTGTACATAGATTTAACACACCCTGTACAAGTGAGGAGTTCATAGAAAAGTCCAGTTAATCTCATCAAAGGAGGAAGTTAACTGAGGAAGACAAGACCAGGCTTGTGTTGGGGTTCACATAATTACATAGAAGAGATCAGTGTCCTGAGGTCAAGGGCAGCACTAACATAGGTATGAAGACTGGGAAGTTTAAAGCATGTGGAAGGGGAAAGATGGGCGAACACCAGTTGATCAAACAGGGAGGGAAGAAGGGTGCTGTGGATGTCAGGAATGGTGGCAAGCGTCCTTAGGCAGCTAGGGTTTGGGCAGCTCTAAGTCTCAGGAGGTAGAGAAAGAGAGCAGAGAAGATGGCGCTAATGCAACAGGCATCAGAGAGCCACTGAAGGTGACTGAACGGGTAAATGATATGATGAAAACAGTGGGCCCAGAAGATCAGAGGGAACCCAGGGGCTTTGAGGCAGGTGGAGACAAGGAACCCCACTAGGAGACTAGCACAACAGCACAGATGAAGGATGATGTGGGATCCATCTGAGGCAGGGCTAAGGGTTGAAGAGGAAGGCACAGGGAAGATGGCAGATAACAGCTATGACTTCTGGCAACTTCTCTGTGCCAGATAATTTATATACATCATATAACTTAATCTTCTCAGTCATATGTGTTAGGGCTATGACCCTATATGGCTCTTAGTTTGAAGAAACTAAGGCACAAAGGGGTTATTAAATGCCTGAGCTGGGACATTCAACTTCAGAACCTTCTCTCTTAACTGCCATATGGAGATAGAAACAGAAACGAAGAAATCCATGTACCCCCACAGGTTGACTCACTGAAATCTTCACAACCCGCCATCCACCTACACCCTCCTTCCCACCGCCAGAGAACAATGTGAGTTTGAATAACAAGTTCTGGATCATTTTTCTTCTCTCTGAAGCATCTGCCCATGATCCCATAATACACTGTTTGCAATAAAAGGTGAAAATGCTTGAAAAATGTAAATTCCCGGCCAGCCTGCTCAAGGCCATAAACACTGGCGCTCCATTAACTTTAATAGAGACTGAATAGGAGCAAAAATTCAGGTACAGAGTTGCCCACGGGAACATGCTGCTCTCACAGGAGTGGGGAAAGGGCAGATCCTCTGGCCAGATCTGGAGCAAATCAGTTAGAAACTTTGCAGAGAAGCATCCCTAAGGTTATGGTTCTCAGCCCTGGTTTCACAGCAGCATTATCTGAAAGCTCACAGCAGATTACCTTAACTTCTGAGGTTGAGGCCCAAGGCATTCTATTTTTTGAAACTTTCCCAGGATGATGGATTCTCATGCATGATAAAGGCTGAGAAGCACCATCCTTGGCTACTGCTGAGCAAAAGTAGCTGCTCACGTACCATGTGGGAGCCCTCCTTCAACACACTTATTTGGCCCAAATTTATGTACCTGGCCTCTCCCTATGCCAGAACCTGTCCTGTGTGCTGTGTGTGTGTGTGTGTGTGTGTGTGTGTGTGTGTGTGTGTACTGGAGCTACAGAGATGGAAAGACAGGATCTTGTCCTCCCCGATTTTCCCAGAAATGAGTGAAATGGATGATTATAATGGAAGAATGGAATCAGCTCCAAGTTAGAACAGAGGTGAGCACAAAACACAGGGAAGGGAGAAAAGAAAGAGTCGGTCTTGACCATCGGAAAGAACCCTGGAGAGAAGTCAACAGCTGGACTGAGTGTGACCAGGGGAATGAAGATAAGCCAGGCGAGGACAAGGTTGGGGAAAGCATTCAAAGCTGAGAGGACAGCTGGCAGCAGAGAGTGCCCAGGGGCCTATGGAAGTTCAAGCCAGAGGAAGCCCTAGATGCACTGGAGAGGCCCTCAAGTGCAGCCAGAGACGGAGGCAAGGAAGGCTGGATCCCACAGGGCCTGGCGTGGCGTGTAGAGCACTGGATTTTTCTAAACACAGAGACAGCACCTTTGAGAAGAATGGAAGTGTGAAAAAATCTGAGGGCCCATAGTGTAAAGTATGTATGTTGGTTCTATGTGCACATTTATTGTATCAAAAGGTAGCATTTATCACGTGTCAGAGCTTGTTCTAAGCACTTCACCTTCATTCATCCAATCCATTGCACAAGTATTGGCCCTCTACTGCTATAGACCACACACCAAGCTCTAGGTGCAGAGAATACACAGTAAACAGTCAAAAATCCATCTCTTTGTGAAGTTTACATTTAGACAGAGAGGGAAGGGGAGAAAGCCAATGGGAAGACGAGGTAAAATAGTGAATTAGATGCCAATACATGATATAACAACACAAAAGAGAGGGAAAGAATAGGAGTGTTTGAGGTGTGATTGTCATTTGATATTCCGCTCCTCTAGCCTATGGCCCCTATTATTCCAGCAAAAATCTAGATGTTACCAAGAAGGTATTTTGTAGATGTGATTAGAATCATAATTCGTTGCCTTTAACTAAAGATTGTCCCTGCTAGAATGGGTGGGCCTGATCCAATCAGTTGAAAGGTTTCAAGAGCAGATCTGAGGCTTTCTTGAGGAAGAAGAAATTCTCAGCTGAGAGTGGGATTCAGTCCTTATGGATCTCAGACTTCCCTCATAAGCCAGTTCCTTTCAAATAAATCTTTTAAAATATAGTTCCTACTGCTTCGGTGTCTCTGGTTGAACCCTGAATGATATAGGAGAAAGATGATATTTTAAATAGTGGAGGCCAGATGGATCTCACTGAGAAGGAAATATTGAGAAAAAAAAACACACAAAAACTAAAGTGGTGAGTGAATGAGTGAGCCAATAGCTGAAAAAAGGAAGAGAACCTTCCAGACAAAGTAACCACAAATGCAAGGCATCCTTCCATTTAATCTTCAGAGCAACATTGTAAAGTAGGAGTTAATATTATTGTCAAGAACCTTGAAGAATCTGAGATTTTCCCCGGCTTATCAGTGTACAAGTTATCCTGCCTCACGTGGATGCTGGCAGAAGATAATGCGACTCCTGGCTCAGCAGCTAAAAGCTCTCATACTCACAGCCCTGCAGGTGGCGGGAGCTTTGTGTATGCTGCAGATACCCCAGCTCTCCCCAGACCCCGCAGGGAAGACACAGGTGGGCTCTGATGGATGCTGTGTGGCCTTGTGTCACAGCGGGAGGAACCTGAGCTGAGGAAACTCAAATCGTCTAATGAGACCACTGACAAACCTGCCTAATCTTCGCCTTAGAAAAAGACAGACGCTAGAACTTCCCAGATTATCTGCTATCCAAATATACTTGAAAAGTTGGTCAAGAAGAAAAGTTGTGCTCTAGCTGATTTGGCTCAATGGATAGAGCATCGGTCTGTGGACTGAAGGGCCCAGGTTCAATACTGATCAAGGGCACATGCGCAGGTGGCAAGCCCAATCCCCAATGGGTGTGTGCAGGAGGATGTCAATCATTGGTTCTTTCTCATCATTGATGTTTCTATCTCTCCCTCCCTTTCCCTTCCTCTCTGAAATCAATAATAATATTTTTTAAAGTTGTTAGCAGTGAATAAGAAGGTTAATAAATAAAATGAGATTGAAGAGAGAAAGAGAGAGAGAGAGAGAGAGAGGTGAAGGACATGTCATGTAGGATCTTGCAGATAGTGATAAAACGTTGTCTATATAAAGGATGTAAGGTTGGAAATGGTATGACCACGCTGCATTTTTGGAATATCCTCATTGCTATGTGTACAATAGAATCACGGATAACAGAGGGAGAAGTGGAAAGACCAGCTTGGAAATGAGCATCCCAGTCCAGATGAAAATGGTGGTGATTGGGACTAAAGTAACATCAGTAGATCTAAACAGATGTGGCCTAATCACAAGTGTTTTTGGAAAAACGAATTAGTACAACTGGGTATTAAATGTAATATGATCAGCCGAAACCTGATTGGCTCAGTGGATAGAAAGGTCCCAGGTTCGATTCCAGTCAAGGGCCTGTATCTTGGTTGCAGGCACATCCCCAGTAGGGAGTGTGCAGGAGGCAGCGGATCAATGTCTCTCTCTCATCAATGTTTCTAACTCTCTATCCCTTCCCCTTCCTCTCTGTAAAAAAAACAATAAAAAAAAAACATTTTAAAAAATGTAATGTGATCAATGGAGAAGAAGAGGTACAAGAACTACTCTCAGACTGCAGACTCTTCTGACCTGTAAAACCCTGGGAGAGAGGCACATCTGGGGAAAGCCACAGCTCCCATTTTGAACATGTGCAGATTAAGAGGCCCTGGAGGTATTCGAGGAGAGCTACTGAGACAGCCTTGGAATGTGGTCCCAGACAAGAGAGAGCTTGGAAGAAGTGGGAACTGGGAGAATCTCTGATATATAGGGGTTTCTAATGCCTGGGGACGTAGGGGGTACAGACAGATAAAAACGTGGGCCTGGGGGCAGGACTACTACCGAAGACCTTCCAATGTACAGAGAGGGTGAGGAAGGGAATGGGCCAGCTGAAAGGACTCAGAAGGAACTTGAAGAGCTAGCGAGAACACCTGGAGAATCGGAAATCATAGGACCCCAACAAAACTATCCTTTGGCTTCTGCACTATGGAGACCATCTGGTGAACATGGGAATGGCGATTACCAGGGTTGTGTAGGGGGTGGAAGGGGATGGACGCGTGTTAGAAAGGGCAGAGGAGCCGAGACCAGTTTGGCTCAGTGGACAGAGCGTCGGCTTTCAGACTGAGAGGTCCCAGGTTCGATTCCAGTTGGGGGCATGTACCTTGCTTGTGGGCACATCTCCACTGTGGGGCGTGCAGGAGGCTGCTGATCGATGTCTCTCTCTCATCGATGTTTCTGACTTTCTGTCTTTCTCCCTTCCTCTTTGTAAAAATCAATAAAAAATTTAAAAAAAAAAGGGCAGAGGAGAGATGTGGAGGCAAGTAATGAAGACAGCTTGTGAATATGTATCTTTCAAATAGCCTCAATATGAAACAGAAAAGAAAGCTGGGTGTTGCCTAGAGGGCAAGTCAAGAGATAGGTGAAGGCCCCCCAGAAGGATCAAAATATCACAACAGGTTGAAGAAGGACTAGAGAAGAAGTGCAGACATAAACGATGGCGTGGAAACCAGCGGAAGGAGGTGAGATCCATGAATACAAGCTAAAGCAGACTCGGAAAGATGTCCCAGGATCAGAGGGGCGACACCGGGCAGTTCAAGGAGGGGATGGGGACAGATGGCAAAGAGCCTACCCTAAATGGGCCAGCATCGGAAGGTCTTTGGTAGGAGCCTACCGTGAAGGCAGTAGGAATGAATCTCTATGTTTGCGTCACCCTTTACCTCTGGGAAATGGTTCACATTCACCACCTCAATTAATTCCACTCTCTGAAGTCTGGAATCCTTATTCCCATTATACATGCAAAGAAATAAACATTCAGACCGGTTCAGGTGAGCTGCTTGAAATCATAAGATGTTCATAGCAGAACTAGCATTCAAATTCAAGTCTTTGGTTTCCAAACATGGATCACTCCCCACCCTCCTTTCTTTCATCTCCTCTCCTCCCTTCCTCCCTCCCTTCATTTCTCCCTCCTTTTATTCTGTATTTCTCTTTCTCCCCTTCTCTCCCTCCTTTCTCCTCTTTCTCTCTCTCTCACACACACACATTCTTCCTCTTATCTTTCTTTTTTCCTGCTAACTTCCCTGCCCCATGATTCTTTTTTGAATGCCAGTCAGGTCCTTTAGCAAAATCAATCTAGGAATTAGTGTCCTGAAACGCTCAGACACCCTCTTTCGGCCTGGATTTCACATCCTATCAAAGGACAGATACGCAGCAGATTAGAGCCGTTTGAAGCCTTCTCAGGGTTGATGCCTCAGTTGTTGTGAGTTAAGGACCTCGCAAGCTCTGGATTTCGAAATCAGCCTCCTTTTTTGCTTTCCAATTTTGTGGACACTTTCTATTTGAGTCCTGCCATCTCCCTGGATGGCTCCCATATAACTGCCTTAGAGGTTAAAGAATGCATCTGCCAAGGTGGGAAGCAGACTGGAACCTTTGGGGTTCCATGGTTCACCCTGAATTCCACACTTGTTTATGGTTCAAATTCATTTGCGCGTGGCATCAAAATCAACACATTTTTTTCTTCCAAGGGCATTTAAAATGGCCTTTAAGAGGAGAGCATAAGCGGCAGACAGTTAATAACTCTTCCAACTATCTTTCACGCGAAGAACTGTGCGCTAGTACATGAATAAGCATCAGGTAGGTGACATTGAAATCCACCAGAAAATAATAAAAGGCCTGAAAGCGAGTCAGAGATTTCATAAACCCTGCGCACAGCAAGTTCCAGCCACCTCATTAGTATAAAATAATACATCAGCTCAATTCACTTCGGGTGCTCAAGTGGAAAACTTTGCGACAAATAAATTATTTGTCTGAAGAGATATCCGCTTCATTGCCCTAAACGGTACTCTTGTGGCCGGAAGTGTTAATGATGCTCCCAGCCGCCTCTAATGACAGGCACTAAAATCACTCTGTTGTTTAAATAAAGACAGAGGGCTGGCACCCGGGGGGAAGCGTGCCTGGATTCAGAGTTCCATGAAGGTTCTAGTCCTGGATCCGCCTCTTCTGCTTCTATGAGCGTGCGTAGTATTTGACCTCGCTGTTGCCTTGTTTTCTAAATGATGATGATACAAGCAGTTTTTCAAACTCTCTCTCTCTCTTAGGCTTGCTGTAAAGGCTGCTTATGTGAAAGCGAACAGCATCCAGTAAACACTAGGTGTCAGTTTCCTTGAACCCTTAGATTCTCTGTACCCACCCCTCTGTTAGTGCTCAGTCAATGCTGGGCTCTGAGTTGGTCTTCAGAGTATATCCGTGGCTCTAGAGCAGCATATTCTATTGTCTATATCAGTGGTTCTCAACCTTCCTAAGGCCACGACCCTTTAATACAGCTCCTCATGTTGTGGTGACCCCCAACCATAAAATTATTTTCATTGCTACTTCATAACTGTCATTTTGCTACTGTTATGAACTGTAATGTAAATATCTGATAGGCAGGATGTATTTTCATTGTTACACATTGAACATAATTAAAGCATAGGGATTAATCACAAAAACAATATGTAATTATATATTGTGAAATATTTATTTCTAATGACAAATAAATGAAATTTTGTCTTGAATCGTGGTGTAGCATGGGCAACAGTCTTCATATGACAACAGTAAACTACAATGCTGCACTTTGCTACACCGAGGAGCGGTGTGTTGGTTCGTAAGACCATGGGAAATAGGTGTTTTCCAATGGTCTTAGGCGACCCCTGTGAAAGGGTAGTTCGACCCCACAAAGTGGTCGCGACCCACAGGTTGAGAACCGCTGCTGTAAAGGCTGCTTATGTGAAAGCGAAGAGCATCCAGTAAACATTAGGTGTCAATTTCCTTGAACCCTTAGATTCTCTGTACCCACCCCTCTGTTAGTACTCAGTCAATGCTGGACTTTGAGTTGGTCTTCAGAGTATATCCATGGCTCACTAAAGCAGCATATTCTATTGTCTAGATGCTGTCTGTGCCCTATTCCCTTCTCTTTTTTTTTAATATTTTTAATTGATTTTTTACAGAGAGGAAGGGAGAGGGATAGAGAGTTAGAAACATCGATGAGAGAGAGACATCAATCAGCTCCCTCCTGCACGCCCCCTACTGGGGATGTGCCCACAACCAGGATACATGCCCTTGACCGGAATCGAACCTGGGACCTTTCAGTCTGCAGGCTGATGCTCTATCCACTGAGCCAAACTTGTTTCAGCTCTATCCCCTTCTTAAAGTGCCCAGGTTTGAAGGAAGTCTTACTTGGAGCGAGCTCAGAGATCCCACTGTCTTCCCTCTTCCTCCAGGTGAGCAAACCCGTTTCCAGCTAAAGGAAGTAACTAGCTCTCTCTCCCTCCGCTGATTAGGAAACCGTCTTCACACTGCATTTCTGTGAGCAAATAGGAGTTGAAGGTGAAGGGGACATCTTGTGACATGCGTAGCAGGTCCTCAGTAATTGAGGCAAGTTCACGGGCACAGAGCAGGGAAGGGCCCGAGAGCCCGTTGGGTGGAAAACAGCCAATATCTGATCATGGCTCAGTGCTCATTCAATTTCCCTCCTGCCCAAACCACGGCTGGAGGTGCTGAGCTGAGGGCTTTAAACAAAGGCAGTCACAGGGCCGGGAGAGGTGACAAATACCTAATCACGGAAGCATCGATGAGGATAGATGATGCAGCTCTCAACGCGACCTCCCTGAAGAGCCAAATTAGAATGTTCCTGTCAACTGCATGGACTTGTTTGTTTAAAAAAAAAAAAAAAAAGGAGCCAAGACCGGTTTGGCTCAGTGGATAGAGTGTCGGCCTGCGGACTGAAAGGTCCCAGGTTCGATTCCGGTCAAGGGCATGTATCCTGGTTGCGGGCACATCTCCACTATGGGGCGTGCAGAAGACAGCTGATCAATGTTCTCTCTCTCATCGATGTTTCTGACTTTCTATCTCTCTCCCTTCCTCTCTGTAAAAAAAAAAAAATCAATAAAAATATGTTTTTTTTAAAAAAGGAAGTCATTTGAGCCATAAACTGAAGTCTTTAAGTAAAGCTAGTTGTGTACGGAGTATTGTAGAAGAATAAAAGAAGAATAAAGTTATATAACAACTTCAGTGACCTCAAGGACTGGATGATTATTTAAAGAGATAAAGCTCAGCCTTGAAAACAGAGCGACAATGAAATAGATCCTAAAGGGATGACCAGTGACAGGCACAGGAAGGGAGGCTGCCTGGGTTATGCCATCAACAAACAATATATACATTTCTATTCACATAAAGGCACGGTATGAAACCCTGAGAATAAAATACATTCAAAAGCATCCCCTTTGTCTTCAAAATGGAGGGCTGGCCACAAGCTTCCATTTCCCCCAATACCTGAATGCCAGAAAACTCAGATACCGTAACCTCAGAGTCCCGCTTTGTTGAGATCCCAGCTTGAAAAACTGCTCTTTCAGTAAATACAGGTTTAGTGACACAGAGACACAGTCCCCCGCCCCATGAGGTCAGTGGCTGAATGGGATACCTGCAGCAGGGGGCTGATTGGCATGAAAAGGTGTACATTCCAGGCCTTTCGAGAAAATGGCTTTAGAGAAAGAGACCAGAATCCTGGAGGTGTGCAGGTGAGCGGAGGGTTTGCACTAGAGTTTCACACCACCTCTTAATACCTGTGAGACATTGCGAACCTCTCTGAAGCTCTGTTTTCTAATCTATACAGTGGGTAAAATAATAGTACAGTGGTACCTCGAGATACGAGTTTAATTCGTTCCATAACCTTGAGGCATGGGAAACTATGAGATGCTCAAGTCGCGGTAAACTGGTGGGTCGTGTGCAGCCGGCTGATCCGCGCGATGACTCCTATCTCAAACGTTGCTCGTATTTCAAAGCAAAAATCGCTCGCTCGACGGCTCGCATCTCAAAAATCTCGTATGTTAGGGAACTCGTATCTTGAGGTACCACTGTATTTACTCTATAAGACTGTTTTGAGGATGAAATGAGGTAACATATTCAGTAACATCACCATCATTAACATAGTGTTTGCTAGGAGAACGTTTTTTAAAAATAAGGATTTTTGCTGCTTTTTTGTCCAATTGTCTGCTGTTTCTCTCCTGTGAAAAACCTTACTGAAAGAGAAGAGATCTATGGAAGATCATTCAAAAGACAAGTAAGTGGTACATCTTTTCCCCTAGGCCAGTGTTCTTCAAGTTTTACCCAGAATCCACCTGGATCACAATCATTGGGAATAGTTATAAGGGGAAAAATGCATATTTCTGGGCCCTCCCAAAACTACTGAATGAAACCTGAAGTTTGGACCCAGGAAACACATTTAGAATCTTCCGTGATTCCTACACCTGATAAAGGTTAAGAACCACTGTCTGCCAAAGTAGGCAATGAAGCATTTTGCACAGAACACAGGTCTAGACTTGGACCCCCCCAGTTTCAATGGTTCCTGTTAATTTTTACCCCAAGAAATGTAATACTATGACTAGGAAGTCATCATTTTTTGGATATTAGGGTTTAGTCTGAGGCTAAAAGATATATTGAGGTTTAAAATTGAGTCCATTGTGCCAAAACCGGTTTGGCTCAGTGGATAGAGCATCAGCTTGTGGACTGAAGGGTCCCAGGTTTGATTCTGGTCAAGGGCATGTACCTTGGTTGTGGACACATCTTCAGTAGGGGATGTGCAGGAGGCAGCTGATCGATGTCTCTCTCTCATCGATGTTTCTAACTCTCTATACCTCTCCCTTCCCCTCTGCAAAAAATCAGTAAAACATGTTAAATAAATTAAATTCAATTAAATTGAGTCAATTGCAACGTGACTAAGTTTAAAAAGTATGAGAGCTGCACAGCCATGGAAAACTAGAGATGGTCGTTCTCGCCAAGATGAATGTGAGGAAATTGCCAAGAGAGCCCCTCCATGCACAACAGCAGTTCAGTGCATCTCCCCGAACCATTTATGTCATCTAAGATTTGTGGCAAAGCTTTATTTTTTTTAACATGTTTTATTGATTTTTTACAGAGAGGAAGGGTGAGAGATAGAAAGTCAGAAACATCGATGGGAGACATCGATTAGCTGCCTCCTGCACACCCCACAGTGGAGATGTGCCTGCAAGCAAGGTACATGCCCCCAACCGGAATCGAACCTGGGACCTTTCAGTCCGCAAGCCGACACTCTATCCACTGAGCCAAACCAGTCTTGGCGCAAAGCTTTATTTTTATATTAAAACACACAGGGGGTTTGCTAAGCAATGGAATCTATAGTAATAAAAGCATAATATGCTAATTAGACCAGATGTCCTTCTGGACATTCTTCCTTCCAGACAAAGCTGTGGTAGGCGGGGCAGCCAAATTTCATGCATTGGGCCTCTACTGTAATATAATAGAACCTAATATACCAGACTCCAAAGAAAGTTTATGCTATTCCCCCCAGATCCAGACATTCTAGCCATCCTCCTAAACCCCTACCACATAAATTCTCTGTCCTATTTGTTGTTGATGGTTTTTTTAATATTTTTAATTGATTTCAGAGGAGAAGGGAAAGAGGGATGGAAACATAAATGATAAGAGAATCAGTGATCAGCTGCCACAATGGGGATTGAGCCCACAATCTGGGCAGGTGCCCTGACCAGGAATCAAACAATGACCTCCTGGTTTATAGATTGGCACTCAACCAGTGAGCCACACCAGCTGAGCTGTCCTCTGTTGTTAGCAGTCTTGGACAAAAATGTTTTTAAACAAAAGTGAGAACAATACAGCTTTAGGACCTCCTGCTCAGACCTCCCTCTCCTCCCCAATCAAGCAAACCAAAAGATGCTTCTATGAGAGGAGCTGCTCAAAAAGTCAGTAGCTGATGGAGAAATCAAGATGGTGGCATAGGTGAACACCTAAACTGCTGTCTCGCACAATAATTTCAAAATTACAGCTAAAAGACAGAATAGACATCAGCCAGAACCACAGGAAAGCTGGCTGAGTGGAAATTCTATAACTAGAAGGAAAGAGAGGGGCTCACGGAGACTCAGAGGAGCTGCAAAAAGCTGAGGTATGGAGACACATGCGTGGAGAGGATGGGCGGCTCAGTGCCTGGCTGGCTTCCTCTAGCAGAAGGGAGATGAAAACTCCCGACTGCACTGAACCCGAATTCCAACTGCACTGAACCCCAGTTCCAGGCAAGACTCATATAGGGGGAGTCTGGACTGTCAGAAAAAGGCAGAGGTCTAGAGGCACAAATGCCACAACTATGCCCAGAGAGGACTGACAGCTGAGTGTGCTACTGGCTTTCTCTAGTGGGAGGAAGATGGAACCTCCCAACTGCACTAAACTCTAGTTCCAACTGCATTGAACCCCAGTTTCAGGTGAGACCCTGGGACCCAAACTCGTACAGGTCCCCGGAGCACACAGAAACTCAGGGGAGCCATGAAAGGCAGAGGTCTGGAGGCAAGTGCATGCAAGTTTGCACATAGAGAACTGCAGCAATTACTGAGGGACACTGAGACCCAGGGGCCTCATAGGGCAGGGCTGATGGGAATCCAAGGTGAGCACAGAGGCTTTTGCAATTTTGCAACTCTTGTTTCATAAGGCTGTCTCAAGCACAGAAGTTCTCCCAACATAGACACAGCTGACCCTCACAACCAATTGGCTTTGAGGTCAATTCCCCCCAGTGATACCAACAACAATCAAGACTTAACTACAACAAGGCTGTACACACAGTCCACAAAAGGGTACACCAAGAGAGTCCACCTCAGGTAACTGGGGAGGTGGAGCCACAGGGCCATATAAGACACCTAGCACACAAAGCTTCTCTACCAACTCAGGAAGCAGTGAAAAATGTGGATACAAAGAAACAGATCACAAACAAAAGAAATGGAGGAAAACAAATGACTGGATATAGATTTCAAAACCACGATTATAAGGTTTTCCAAAAATTTCCTAGAAAATGTCGATAAATTTAGTAAGACCCTTGAGGATATGAAAAAGGACACTGACTTAAATAAAATATATTATACAGAGACCTAACAGCAGACTAGAGGAATGCAAGAATCAAGTCAAAGATGTGAAATATAAAAAAGCAGAAAACACTCAACTAAAAAAGCAAAAAGAAAAAAGAATCCAAAAAAGTGAAGATAGTGATGTTGGGACAACTTCAAGCATACCAACATCAGAATTATAGGAGTGCCAGAAGAAGAGAGAGAATCCAAAGAGGACCACACCAAGACACATCATAATTAAAATGCCAAGAGCAAAAGACAGAGAGAGAATATTAAAAGCCACAAGAGAAAAACAGTTAATTACCTAAGAGGGAGCACCCATACGATTATCAACTGATTTCTCAACAGAAACTATACAGGCCAGACGGGAGTGGCAAGAAATATTCAACGTGATGAATAGCAAGAACCTACAACCAAGATTACTCTACCCAGCAAAGCTATCATTCAGAATTGAAGGGCAGATAAAGAGCTTCACAGACAGGAAAAAGCTAAAGGAGTTCATCACCACCAAACCAGTATTATATGAAATGCTGAAAGGTACTCTTTAAGAAGAGGAAGAAGAAGAAAAAGGTAAAGATAAACATTATAAACAACAAATACATATCTATCAACAAGGGAATCTAAAAATCCAGTGAATTAAAAATCTAATGAACAGAATAAACTGGTGAATGTAATAGAGTCAGGGGCATAGAAAGGGAGTGGACTGAAAATTCTCAGGGGGTAAGAGGTGAGGGGAATGTGGGAAGAGACTGGACAAAAATCATACACCTATGGATGAGGATAATGTGGGGGAGGTAAAGGCAGAGGGTCGGGTGTGAAGCAGGTGGAGGGGATCCTGGGGGTGGGGGTGGAGGAACAATTGTAATAATCTGAACAATAAAGATTTATTAAATTTAAAAAAAAAGAAGTCAGTGTTATGAAGTGGCACCAAAAGCCACAGGCTGTCCCATGGTATTGTCAGCATTACCACTTCCGTGACTCTTAACATGCCGGGCACCAGGCTTTCCAAGAAGCCTTTAAAGTTTAATTAGCATCTCTACCTTTCTCCCCTCGCTTCCTGCCGATAAGATTCTCCCAGGAATCACTGCAGGCGCACCACCTCCTCCGCTAATGGTATTGAATTTACACATCCTTCCCAGACTCCTGAGACAATGAGGTCGGCCGTGGGATTTATTCACGTCTCAGACGGACGTTTGCCCCTGAGCCTGTAGCGACTTCCTGAATCCAAATCTGAATAAGCCTGAGATCTTCTGAACCAAAGTGAACAGCCAGGGCCTCATTTTCTTAAGAGTTGGTTCTGCGTAGTTACTGCTTCTTTTAAAAAAAAAAATCTAATTACCAGCTCGCGGATAATAACACTTACCCAGCATTTTCTATCTCCAAAGTGATATAAGGGCCTTTGAGTCCATTTGTCTATTCAGTGAATTTTCCATCTTTAATAAAAACAAGTTTCAGGCACCAATTTCAGAAGCTGATGCGGTTGAACCTGCCTCCCGGGACCAAGTGCACTAGATACATATTAATGTGCAAAAGCACGGCTGGGCCGGGAAGGGGACCTCAGAGGCTCGGGATGGGGAGCCAGCAGGCAAAGGTTCCCTCCGGAGATCCCTGACCGTGGCCAAGTCCTTTCACCCCGGTTCTCAGTCGCCTGGTATGTAAAATGGGGTAATAAATAGGTCTCATGCACATCACAGTTTGTTACAAGGAATAAGTAACAGCGATGGAAATGATTTCTAATGCCACATGGATAACAGGCATTCATCATTACCACTTCCCAAAAGAGATCATTTTTATCCAGATTTGGGTCGCGATGGATAAATCTAGAGATTTTCCTCCTTCACCTTCTCAGACAAAATGTTTCAAAAGTCCCTTCTGTTCTAAAGGGGAAGAAGAGCAGAATTGTTTGCCAAGGAGTAAGAATAACTAACGATCACTTACTAAACTCCCCCCAGGATTCTAAGAGAGTGGATATAATCTTCAGATCAGTCTTCTGGAATAGAAAGCATTACTGCGTCCATTTCACAGATGCGAAAACTAAGGCACAGGTGCTGTTAATAGTTTGCTCATGTTTACGCAGGAGACCAGCCTATTTTCTTAACCAACAGTTTCTAATGTTAGTCCAGGAACTGTGGAGAGACTTTCCCGAAAGCCTGTGAGATTGAAACTATTCTCATAATAATGCTAAGAGGGTATTTACCCTTTTCACTCTCATAAGCCTGTACTGGGGTTTTCCGGAACCTTCCTGACATGGAATTGGATGCGGAAACACATAGAAAAATCCTGCCATCCTCTGCTAAACCAGAAAAGATTTGCAGAAATGTAAAATAATACCACATTTTTCATCCTTTTATTTTGGAAAATATAGGGTGATTTTTTTAAATTTAAAATGTGATTGACTGCCGAGGCCGGTTTGGCTCAGTGGATAGAGCATCGGCCTGCAGACTGAAAGGTCCCAGGGTCACGTACCTTGGTTGCGGGCACACCTCCAGTAGGGGGCGTGCAGGAGGCAGCTGATCGATGTCTCTCATCGATGTTTCTAGCTCTCTATCTCTTTTCCTTCCTCTCTGTAAAAAAATCAATAAAATATATTTTAAAAAAAATGTGATTGACTTTAACATGCAATGCATTTTTATTATTTTTTCTAATGAACTCATAAACACATCCTTTATTAATTTTCGGTTTTAAATTTTCAATAGAATCAAGATCAATGCTAGAACAACGTAAACCAAAGCTCTTTGGGGCTCTTAATAATTTCTAAGAGTGTAAGTGGTCCCCAGACCTAAATCTGTGAGAACTGCTACTGCAGGCAGAGTGTCTCTCATAAACCCCCACAAAAGCTGTATTGTTAGTTCTGGCTTTTGACGAAGAAATGGAAGCTTAAAGAGGTTAAGTAAGTTGTTCAAGTCACACAGCTCACAATGGAGGCTTTCAAGAGACAGGCATTCACCAGTCTTACTCTTTTCTCCGCTTACTGTGACTCTCCCCGCCACGTGTGCCACCAGACACGTCCCCTGACACAAAACTCGCCAACTTAGCGGCCTTGCTGTGCATTACTCCTCAGAACCTAACAGCTCACCAGTCTGACGATTCGCTTCTGAACTTCTACTTGTTTGAGATCAGGATTGTGCTAGATTAGGGAGGATGGCACCCAGCACTCTAGACTCTTCTCTCTCTTACCAAATTCCTTATCAGATGAACATCAAATCCATCCTGATGATGAACTTGACATTTTGTCACTACAGAGTATGAAAATGCTGCTTGTCTCTTCTCCACCATCCATCTTCCTGTTCCCAGAACCCCAATTGGTTTTGGAGTTCAAGAAGAAGATGTATATAGTGGGGGGATGGGGGTTAAGGGGGGAATAAGGACACATATGGAACATGCTAATCAATAAAGAAATTTAAAAAAAAAAAGATGTTTCATTGTTCTAAACCAGTCATGGTCATTTTGTTCCACTTGACAAGTGTTTAGTCTACAGCGGGTCACATGACCCCTTTCTGGCCATACATGGAAAGTCACTGGACTGAATTTCCAGGAAACTGTGGCTTTCACGGGGAAAACATAGACTTGGGGGGGAATGAGGTTTTGGCTCCATCAAACGCCACTGTGATGTCTGCATGTTTTGAGTTTTCTTGCAACAGTGAGGTTACCAACAGGAGAAAAAACACGAAGAGAATCACAATAATGCTTACATTACTGAGCTGTTAAATTAGAACTAGCAATTGCTTACCTCCAGGTATTTTATGAGATATATAAACCTCTATTTATTTACGTTCTTCTTAGTTCATTATTCTGCTACTTCAAGCCAAATGCGTTACCGTCTAAGAGATGCAAGCAGGTTTTTGCAAATGGTAGAAATATTTCCATGCACAAGGTCTCTCTGCCAGTAAAAGTAGATTCTGATAGTACACAGACAGTAGATACATAATGAAATTCACAGACAAGCACTTCAAAGTGCACATATACTATATATACACTGAGTGGGCAGATTATTATGATTTCTGAACGCATAATAATCTGGCCACTCAGTGTATATCCTATACAATAAAAGGCTAATATGCAAATTGTCCTCTGGACCAGGAGTTGGACCAGCAGGCAGGCTGGCCAACCACCCATGTGCCCTCCCCCAGGCTGGACCCCACCCATGCACAAATTCATGCACCAAGCCTCTAATACACACACACACACACACACACACATACACGCACACGCACTAGAGGCCTGGTGCATGAAAACCGTACATGGGGGTGGCAGGTAAGTCCCTCAGCCCAGCCTGCACCCTCTTCAAATCTGGGACCCCTTGAGGGGCCCGATCCCACTGCTGGCTCCCAACTGCCCTCCCTTGCAGGCCTGGTCCCCCCCACAACTGTCCTCCCTGCAGGCCTTGTGCCCTCCCAACTGCTCTCCCTGAGGCCTGGTCCCCCTCAACTGCCCTCCCCTGCTGACCTGGTCTCTCCCAACTGCCCTCCTCTGCTGGCCATCTTGTGTCCACATGGGAGTAGCCATCTTTGACCACATGGGGCAGCCATCTTGTATCTTGGTGTGATGGTCAATTTGCATATTACTCTTTTATTAGATAGGAGATATATAAGTATATATATACTGAGTGGCAAAATTATTATGTGTTCAGATCATAATGATCTAGCCACTCCATGTATATGCACATATACTATATGAAATATATGATGAAAGAAGAAATTGGAAAAACAAAAAGGAATTCAAAGGTAACTTCTACACTTGAAAAAAATATACTGTCTAAAATGAAAAATCCTATGTATGAAATCAATAACAGATTAGACACCAACAGAAAAAAAGATCAGTATGATCTAAAAACCATAGCAATAGAAACTACTCAAATTTAAGCACATAGAGATAAAAGACAGAAAAACAATTAACAAAGCCCCAATAACATGAGGAACAACATCAATTAGTCTAATATAAATGCAACAGGAGTCTGAACAAAGAAAGGAGGCAGAAGAGAATGTTTACATAAATAATGGCTGAATTATTTTTTTAATTTGATGGAAACCATAAAAAGTTCAACAAGTACTGAGCAAAATAAAAACAGAGAAACCCATAGGAAGGCCCATCCTAATCAAATTGACAAAGAGAAAAATCTTAAAAGAAGCCATAAGTAAAGCTGACACATTATATTCAGAGAAACAAAGATAAGAATGACTGCAGATTTCATGTCACAAACAATGCAATACAGGAGACAATAAAACATCTTTCAAGTGCTGGAGCGTGAAAAAAAAAAATGACATTCTGTATCCAGTGAAAACATCTTTGAAAAGTGAAGAGTAATTTAAAATGTTTTCAGATAAGCAAAAACTGAAAGAATTTATTGTGAAGCTATCTTCACTAGAAGAAATGTTAAAGGAAATTCTTTGGACAAGAAGAAAATTATACCCTGTAGACACTTGGGTCTACTCAAAAGAATTCAGACCAGTTTAGATAATAATGATCTGTGTAAAAGAAAAATCGTTTTTCTTTGTTTTAATTTTAAGGGATTTGTTTAAGTTTTAAAAGTACTAATGCATCAGAGAGTGTATAACATGTAGAAGTAAACTATTATGACCATTGTATAATGCTGGAGGAAAACAGAATAAATATGAGGGTGCATGGTAATAAAGCTTCCAAACATATGAAGCAAAAACTGACAGAACTAAAGGAAAATGGACAGATTTCCAATAATAGGTGGAGATTTCAACATTCTTTCTCTAGTAATTGATGGATAAATTAGACAGAATAAGGTCTAATATAAAACTTAAACATCTAATTTTATTCTCATTGACATTTATCATAGCACAACTAATCAATGACAGAATATAGATAATTCTCAAGTATACATAGAAAATCCACGGAGATATACTATATGCTGGACTATAAAACAAGTCTCAGAAACTTCAAAGAATAGAAATCACACAAACTATTTTCTCTGAGTATAATAGAATTAAACTAAAATTAAAAACAGAAAAATATGAAAATTACAAATATCAGGAAAATGTAATCACTCCAAAATAAACCATTTTTCAAATAAAAACCACAGAGGTAATCAGAAAATACTTCAAAATTAAACATGCCATGCTCTAGCTGGTTTGACTCAGTGGATAGAGCATTGGCCTGCAAACTGAAGGGTCCCAGGTTTGATTCCAGCCAAGGACACGAGCCAGGTTGCTCAGTGGAGGGAGTATAGGAGGTATTTTTAAATTAAAATATTTTTTTAATTTAAACACACCATATCAAAATTTTTGAGATGCCCGGCCAGTGTGATTCAATGGTTGAGCTTTGACCTCTGAACCAGAAGGTCACGGTTAGATTCCCAGTCAGGACACATGCCCGAGTTGTGGGCTTGATCCCCATTGGAGCCTTGCTGGAGACAACAGATCAGTGATTATCTCTCATCATTTTTCCCTCTCTTCATCTCCCTTCCCCTCTGAAATCAATTAAAATATATATTTTTAAGTGAGATAAGTATTGTCTATGGGCCAGAAAATAAAAGGATGAGTTGGACCCTAGCCTGTTTGGCTCTGTGGATAGATTTGGCCTGCTGACTAAAGGGTCCCAGGTTCAATTCTGGCCAAGGGCACATGCCCGGGTTGCAGGCTCCATCCCCAGTGGGGATGTGCAAGAGATAGCCAATCCATGATTCTCTCTCATCATCGATGTTTCTGTCTCTCTCTCTCTCCCTCTCCCTTCCTCTCTGAAATCAATAAAAATCTATATTTTTAACAAGTAAAATGATAGACGCATACCTCTAAAAAAATGATGACTTGGGCCAAGACCGGTTTGGCTCAGTGGATAGAGCGTCGGCCTGCGGACTGAAAGGTCCCAGGTTCGATTCCGGTCAAGGGCATGTACCTTGCTTGTGGGCACATCTCCAGTGTGGGGCGTGCAGGAGGCGGCTGATCCATGTCTCTCTCTCATCGATGTTTCTGACTTTCTATCCCTCTCCCTTCCTCTCTGTAGAAAATTAATAAAATATATTTTTTAAAATAAATGATGACTTGGTGCCCAAGGCTTGTAACAGATTAATACATAATTAATGCCGCCACTCAGCCTACGCATCAGAACTTCGATGCTGTTCCGAACAAAACAAGCCTTGGATCAAAGCGCTCCGGGTGTCACGCTTTGGCAAGGGCACTGCCTAACTGTGCATCCGCGGGCTTTGATGGGTCTGATGTCGCACCTCCTTCCAGCACTCGAGGGGCCTTGTTGGAACACTAGCCAGCTGACGCCCACAGACAAGGGGATGTGTGAGTCACCTGGGGGAGAGATCAAGACCCCAGCTGCCACGATGAGCAATTTGCAAGCTGAGAGTTTGCCGGAGACGATGTGGTGCTCAGGAGAGAGAATTTCTGCTGGCTTCTGCCCTGCTTATTCAGAGCGGATAAGCAGTGCCTGAAGCAAGTGTGCCTACAGCAGCATTCCCAGCCACAGCCACGGGAGATTGCCCCCAGGGGACCGTGAGAAATGTCTGGAGGCGTCTGTGATTGTCACAGCTCAGGGAGAGAGTGCCACTAACATCAAGTGGTAGAGGTCAGGGATGCTGTGAAATGTCCCCCAGCGCATAGCATGGAATAGCCCAGCACTACAGCCTAAAATGTAAGAAGTGTCTCGGGTGAGGAGCCCTGTCCTATAAGGGAAGCCCATGGCTATTCCCATGGCTTTCATGGAGCTTCCTGCTACTCACTTTCTGTAAGCTGGCCCCAGTCTGGTTGACTGGCCTCATCATCAATGGCTGCCATGGTGAAGAGCAGGACCGTCTGGGGTCAAATCCAAGGTGCCTCACTTATCAGCTTGGGCAAGATCCTTCCTCAGTTTCCTCATCTATCCAATGGGGAGGTGAATATAACTTGTCTCCACAGGGTTGTTTAACAACGCAATGAACTACATGGAAAAACTTCCTATAAAGTCCTTTGTTAATTTTCTAGCATGGAAGAGGCAATGTCCACAATGTCCACAATGACCATGGCTTTACTTCGTTTATTGTTATTTATTTTTTTTAATATATTTTATTGATTTTTCACAGAGAGGAAGGGAAAGGGATAGAAAGCCAGAAACATCAACGAGAGAGAGACATTGATCAGCCGCCTCCTGCATGCCCCCACACTGGGGATGTGCCCGCAACCAATGTACATGCCCTTGACCGGAATCGAACCTGGGACCCGACGCTCTATCCACTGAGCCAAACAGGCTTCAGCCATTTATTGTTATTTTTTGAAGACACTCCTCGTTTTGGCCATGCCACCAACTGAGAAGCCCTTCTTTCTTCCACCCTACCACCACTTGTGGTCATTCTGGTCCTCCCTTAAAGTCAAGTTCAAATGTTTCCTCTGGGAAAGCTTCCCAGACCCACATGGAGAGACCAGTCAGCCCCTGTTCTTTTTCCACCATATCGTTCAGTCCTGTGTCCACCCTGGCTACCTACTAGAATGTCAGCTCCTAAAATGGCAGGGAACAGATCCTATCGCCCCACCTGCCCTGGGTCAGGCCACGAAGAATATCCTTTAAATAATTTCATTCCGCCTTCATCACAACTGTTGGCATTTCTTTTGCCCCTTACTCACCTGAGTGTGTTGCCTGACTAAATAGTGAACTCAATAGAGGTGCTAAGGTCACCTCCAGCGGCCAACACCTCTTGGGTTCAAGGATTTGCAGGACTTTCTCTGAGATGGAATGGGAGTAGAAAGGGTCAAGTGCCATGGGAAGGACAAATGAGGATCACCCCCCATCACCACCACCCATTCATATCCAAGATCACCCCCCATTACCATCACCCATTCATAGTCACTGCTCATGATCACTAAGAATCTCTGTTGGTCAAGGATCGTCTGAACTTTTTCCTTGATGGAGGGATCAGCACGATCCCTAGTCTTATGATTACTTCCTCAATGTCACATGGCGTGTCTATCTGCCCAGGTAAGTCTAGCCACCCAATGTCTGTACTTTTTCTTTAAATATATTTTATTGATTTTTTTATAGAGAGGAAGGGAGAGAGATAGAAAGTCAGAAACATCGATGAGAGAGAGACGTCGATCAGCCGCCTCCTGCACGCCCCACAGTGGAGATGTGCCTGCAACCAAGGTACATGCCCTTGACCAGAATCGAACCTGGGACCTTTCAGTCCACAAGCCGACGTTCTATCCACTGAGCCAAACCGATCTCGGCCAATGTCTGTACTTTCAATCACTCTGAGTTATTGTCTATCAAATAAATTGATGATCACCATTAGAATGAGAGTACAAAAATCTGGTGACATATTCACAAAACTCTTCATACCCACAACAGCAGTTACACATGCCAAATTCCGATCGTCTTGTTTTCTTAACAGCAGAGATCATTCTTCGAGAAAAAGCGTGAAAGCGAGTCTGTTTCGCAGAAGACATGACACAGAGCTGTTCTGGGTTGAAGGAGGTGGAACTATCAGAGCCAAATCCACCCTGTCACGACCTCCCCACACGAGGTGCCCCTTAAGGAATTCTGGGTAACAAACTGGTTCCACCTTCTCATGCCACATCCGCTGAAATGGAGACTCAGAAAAAGGAAATTATTTGCTAAAGCTAATACCGCTCAGGATCAGGGATTCTAGGTCTCCTGACCCTGAATTCAAAGCTCTTTGGAATTACTTGTGAATATATACATATATATATTTTTTTTAATATATTTTATTGATTTTTTTTACAGAGAGGAAGGGAGAGGGATAGAGAGTTAGAAACATCAATGAGAGAGAGACATCGATCAGCTGCCTCCTGCATGCCCCGTACTGGGGATGTGCCCGCAACCAGGATACATGCCCTTGACCAGAATCAAACCTGGGACCTTTCAGTCCGCAGACTGACGCTCTATCCCCTGAGCCAAACCGGTCTCGACTGTTAATATATTTTGACAGCTAGACTTTCTTACTGAGAAGTACAAAAATATAAAATAAAGCAAAAAAAAACCCTCAAAGGATTATCATAGCTCATCCAATAGGATGCCTTCCGTTGTGAGATACGACCATATTTCAGATGTTAAAAAACACTGCCTTCAGAATCAATGACGTGAGGTAGATGTGTAAAGAGAATGTTTATTCTTTCGAATTTTGGTGAAAGACACTTCTATTGGTTTCTCCCTTTGTTGATCAGCTCTCTGTATTCTAAGACACTGGCTCTATTTTTTGAAGTCTTCTTTGGAAATTGGTGAAAGTTACAGAATTTCTACCTAGAAAATGCACACATGCTCTTGTACAGTTTGGGATACAGTTTATGGTCCTCTGAAAGGCATTCCATGGAACTGATACATTTTATGGTTTCTTAATTAGTATTAACCTCCATTTCTGGAGCTCAAATCTTTCTCACTAACTCTGTCCCTGTGGAAAGAAAGAAGAAATCTTCTACCCATCCTTGCTAATACAGAATTAGCCTCTATTGTCCAAAAGTGGGGAACACTTATAAACGGTACATAATTAATATATACATTTTTATACGTTTGGGCATATATAGGCAAACAGCTATAAAACCATCACCACAATTATGATAATAGATATATTATTTATCTCCAAAAGTTTACTTGTATCCCTTTGGGTTTTGGGGGGTTTTGTTTTTGTTTTTGTGGTAAGAACACTTAACATGAGATCATCTAGTTCATTTATATTAAACTGCTTGTCCTAGGTCAGTGGTCGGCAAACTGCAGCTCGCGAACCACATGCGGCTCTTTGGCCCCTTGAGTGTGGCTCTTGCACAAAATACCATGGCCTGGGTAAGTCTATTTTGAAGAAGTGGCATTAAAAGAAGTTTACGTTTAAAAAATTGGGCTCTCAAAAGAAATTTCAATCGTTGTACTGATATTTGCCTCTGTTGACTGATGAGTTTGCCAACCACTGTCCTTGGTGAACTAACTAGTGAGTAGCAGAGCCAAGATTCAACCTGGGTATTTTTACTGTAAAGTACCCTTATGATGCCACTTGCTTTTCAGATGGGATATTAAGGACCAACACACAGACAAAGGCAAATATTCACAAACACGTGCATGATTTGGAAAAGAGAAATGCTAGTAAGACCAACTTATAAAAGTCTCATTATAAAATGGGATTTGGAAGCCTGTGAGATTTCTACACAAAACAGCACACTCATAGGGTGGAATTAAAACTCTGTCTCAATAGAGATAGATAGATAGATAGATAGATAGATAGATAGATAGATAGACAGACACTGAGTGGCCAGATTATGATCTCTGAACACATAATAATCTGGGCACTCAGCTTAATTACACACACACACACACACACACACACACACATATACATTAGAGGCCCAGTGCATGAATTCATGCATGGCTGGGTGGGATCTGGCCAGCTTGGCCAGGGGGAGGGGACATAGGCAGTTGGCCGGCCTGCCTGCTGGTTCAACTACCAGTCGAGGGGACAATTTGCATATTAACCTTTTATTATATAGGATATACACTGAGAGGCCAGAGTATTATGATCTCTGAACGCATAATAATCTGGGCACTCAGTGTAGATAGGTGATAGGTGGATAGAATATAAATAGATAAATTTATTCATCTCTCCATTCATTCTTTATTCCATAAATGAGAACACCGAGAAAGTTAGAGAGGTTAAATAAGAAATTTTCCGAGCTCGCTCATCCAGGTAATCTTTGAATTCAGAACCACGCACTCCAAAGACTTGGTAACACGTTTAGCATTGAGAAAACCAGTGTGACAGAGGCGATGGGTGGACTGTCTGAATTATGGAACCCGGCCATCTCCTCTCAAGATGCAGTCCTCGCATGATCCCTGCGGCTTCCCTTCCGAACAGAGAATTCCATCCACTCCGTCCCAACAACGAGCAAGAAACCCTCCATTTTGTACTGAGTTCTCTCAACCCAATATGCGAAAGGGGGGAATCCCTAATGTAAACAGGGCAGCTGCAGAAAGCCACCCATCTAGAAAGCTCTCTGCCTCCTCCCTGTATCCCAGAGGGCCAATCATCATGGCCTCACTGCCAGGAACACCAAGGAGCATATAAACCTTTGGGAAGAGGGTATAAACCCAAATGGAAGGAAGGCAGCCTTAGCACCTCAGGTCTCTGACTGGCTCCTCGCTGGAGCTGGAGCTGGGCGAGCAGATGTGAAAGCATCACCAGCTGCTGTGTTTCCTGGCAGGGACGCTGGCCGCAGCCTTGTCTGCCCCCAGCCACAAGCACAGAGCAAATAAATTCCATCTGCAGCTCCTTCCCCTCCTTTACGGGGACCCCGAGGCGGCAGAGGAGAACAAGCCAATGTTTGGGGGGCCAGCAGGCCCTGGGCTCTGCCTCCGGTGGAACCTGGCTGGTGGACGGCAGGCTGGTAGTCGGCAGATGACGCCTCATTATACTTGTAAATCCACATACGAAACACCCGAATGCTCCTGGCATCAGGGTGGCAGCCGCTGCCCTCGCCAGCTTCCCTCCCCGGACGCACAGTCTGTCTCTCGGCAGCCCTGGCCCTCCTTTCCTCGGGGCGAGGAGGGAGCTCTCGGACAGGCCCAGGCCCTCCTGGCAGGGGTGGGGGCAGAGCGGGGAAGCCCACCGCTCTGTGCTACCTTGGTCTTCCCTCCTGGTCTGTCCAGCAGACGTTCTGGCCCCTCGTCTCTCATGGAAGGAAACTGCAGCCTCTTGCTGACTCTTTCCTAGACATCCCTGAAGTGAACAGCAAAGAAGAGATGAGAGAGAGTGGGTTTCCATGCCTGACTTCCGACACAATTTTCTTCCTTTGAAAAAAATGCATTCCGCCGAGACCGGTTTGGCTCAGTGGATAGAGCGTCGATCTGCGGACTGAAAGGTCCCGTGTTCGATTCCGGTCGGGGGCATGTACCTTGCTTGCGGGCACATCTCCACTGTGGGGCGTGCAGGAGGCAGCTAATCGATGTCTCTCTCTCATCGATGTTTCTGACTTTCTATCTCTCTCCCTTCCTCTCTGTAAAAAATCAATAAAATATATTTAAAATAATAATAATAATAATGCATTCACATCTGCTCTCTTCGCTGCTCTCCATTCACATATCCACACCGTGTCTACTGCTATGAGCCTTGATGGTACCTTTTGGAAAGTTCTAGAAGAAGATTTAAAATACCAAGGGAAAAGCAGAGTCACCAGGCTCCTTCCCCATGTCAATTCAGTGACACTTTTTCAAGCACCAATCACACGTGAGGCACCATGAGAGACAAATGAAGAGCGGGGGACTCTGTGTCCTCATGAGACCAGCTTCGATCCAGCACATACATGAGCAAGAATCCCAGATGTTCATCATCCAATCATCCCACAAACACCTAAACCCCCTTTTTAAATAAACTGTAGGAAACCACCACTGAAGGTAGGCAAAATGTTTTTCTAACATGAAGACTTGAAATTAAAGAACTTCATGCTGATATGTATCAACAGTTCCATTAACGGTTGTCAGGGGCCTCCTGTATGAGTGATGCTGTGTATTAGAACCTATGAAGGATGAAAAGATAATTAAGTAATGGATCCAAGTCGTAAGATGCATACAACCATTAAAATGTATAAAATCAAGCAAAGAGATGGAAACAAATAACACTGACTTCATCCTGAGATACTACACTGAGACACAAGGAAGGAGGAGAGAACTAAGATTTGTTGAGCAGTTACTTGCTATACACCTTGCGCTTTACACACATGAGTACAGTGGTACCTCGAGATGTGAGTTTAATTTGTTCCGTAACCTTGAGGCGTGGGAAACTATGAGACGCTCGAGTCCTGGTAAACTGGTGGGTCGTGTGCAGCCAGCCAATCCACGCTATTACTCGTATCTCAACTGTTGCTCGTATTTCAAAGCAAAAATCGCTCACTCGATGGCTCGTATCTCAAAAATCTCGTATGTTAGGGCATTCGTATCTCGAGGTACCACTGTATTAGTAAAAGTAACTTTAGTGATATTTACTGATGATCTACTCTATGCTCTAGGCCTAGTGACATGGTCTTGAGAGGAATAGAAACAAGAAAACACACAATTACAAGGTCACAGAAAGTAGGAACAGCGAAATGCAGGCAACTAAGGAGAACAGATAGGCCGTCAAATACCGATCTGAAAAATATCGAAGAAGATCTCCAGGAAGAAGTGACTTTTGCACTGAATTCTGAAGCATAAACCAGCCAAGCAAATTACAGGAAAAGAAAATAATATATGCAAAGTCCCATGATGACAGAGGTTTAAGTTTCTCATTTAATAGGAATAAAAACTGAGAAAGTTATGGAACTTTCCTTAAATCACACAGCTGGGGAGCAACAGAGTTGGATTTGTGTCTGCACCTCTTCCACCTGTAAAAGTTAATAACCGAGGAAGAGAGAGAGATCCCAACTGGAGAGAAGAGAGAGAGGGCTTTGATAAAGTGGCTTTCGAAGAGTAGAGCAGAAATGAGAGGAAGTAGATGCTAGAGGAGGGAAAACTGAAGCCACGCGAGTATTGAGGGGCAGGGATTGGCTGAAATTTAAGGTGACTGTGGGGTTGGGGGTGAGGTGTTTTAAAGTTAAAGTTAGAAGAAACAGTGAGAGGTAGAAATATTCATCCCTCAAGTGAAAGATACCTCATTCCCACCAGCCGGATCATTAAGTCCATATAACACTGGGCATTTCAAGTGCCAAACGAAAAGGAGAATAGAGACAGAGGAACCATTGGACTGTGGACTGTATATTTATGTTCCACCAAAATCCGAAGGCTGAATCCCTCACCCCAAAGGGATGTATCTGAAGATGGGGCAGTCATTGGGTTCGGATGAGGTCATGGGCGTGGACTCTCAGGAGCTGATTGGTGCCCGGATGAGGAGGTGAAGAAACCAGAACTCTCTCTCTGCCGTATGAGGACAGAGCACGGAGGTTTCTCCATCTCTGCCAGCAAGTGGGCTGTTCCCAGGAACCAAATTGGTCAGCAGCTTGATCTTGGACTTCAGGACCTCCTTTTTCTGTTTAAGCTACCCAGTTTACCGTAATTTCTGATCGTAGCCCAAAATAAAATAGCCCTATTATGGGAGACACTCCTTGGCCTGAAGGGGTGAACCCGGAACCTTAACCACATCCAAAGAAAAGGGTTCCGGTACCCATTGTCAGTGGATCCAGAGCTACTGGGAGACTATCACTCCCAGAATGCCTTGCAGCGGTCCACCCATCCACCCTTCTTTCTTTATTATTTTCCTCCCTTCCTTTGTTTCTTCTTCTCTTCCTCCACATCAAATGCATATTTTTTTAAATATATTTTATTGATTTTTTTACAGAGAGGAAAGGAGAGAGATAGAAAGTCAGAAACATTGATGAGAGAGAGACATCGATCAGCCGCCTCCTGCACGCCCCACAGTGGAGATGTGCCCGCAAGCAAGGTACATGCCCCCAACCGGAACTGAACCTGGGACCTTTCAGTCCACAAGCCGACGCTCTATCCACTGAGCCAAACCGGTCTCGGCTCAAACGCATATTGAAGTCCATTGTTTCTTGGGGAAAAACAAACCCAGTTGAATAACAGAGAATTTATAAAAAAAAAAAAAAAACATTCACCAAAAGAAACATCCTGTTTTATAATTAGATACGGTGGAATATCTTAACATGTGGTGAGTTTTTAATTATTTTGTCTGGTTAACAAACAAATCATAATTCGATAAAAATAAAATTCAAAACTAATTCCTTCAAATTGAGGTCTTAACAGCAAATTAATAACTACAGGGGTTTTGTTGGTGGTGGTTGTTATTATTTGTTTGTCATCTTATTTTGGTAATCTCCAGTAAAATCAAAGTCCATGTGAGATAAAAGAAAATAGCATCAAAAAAAAAAAAAAGGAAAGAAAAGAAAATGTCCTAGAAGTCAGTGGCAGAACGGAACTTTCTAGTGGTTACCAAGCAACCCTCCCAGGAGAGAGGATAATGGGAAAATGCAGGGACTTTGGAGCCAGCAGACCCATGAGCCCCGCAAACTCTCTGATCCTGACATGTCACTTCTTTCTTGGTTTCACATTGGGAAGATGGGGAGACTGATCTGTGTATTCCTCGCAGGATTGTTATAAGTATTAAACAAGGGGGTACATACACATTCCTAGCACTATGCTTGAAACATAGTATGTGCTCCATAAGACCCCTCCTTACAGTCACCCTCCCACTCTTACTTTCTCTCTCTCCAAAAACTATACCCCTCTCCACTATCACACTCATAGCACTGCACTTTAATTTCCTGATGACTAGTCTGCCTCTCTCATTAGAGATGAGCCATTGAAGCATAGAAAGCCACATCTTATACATGTAGCTCTGGCAACTAATAGTTGCTCAATTAACCTTTTCTCCCATGATTGAGTTTAAAAGCTCTCAAGTCCATTAAGAATCTAAAATTGACACTTAAAAAAAAATACCACAAGCCAGGATATATGTATTGCTAAATTCTATGGCACAGACTTGTAAGGGGGTTTGAAATTCAAAGAAGAAGGAGCCAGCATGAGGCAGGACCCATCATCCTGAAACCTCCTGAATAGCATTTGACCAAATATCTGGCTATGATGGCACAGACAAGTTGACACACCAAATAACCATCACGCAAACCAAGCCCTTTAAAAATAATGGCAAAGCACAATTTCCAATGAGTTTGGGGAAGGAGTATTCTATTGGAAATGGTGGATAAGTTTCAAGATAAAGAGAGAGAGCCAGTGCTGAGACCGGTTTGGCTCAGTGGATAGAGTGTTGGCTTGCGGACAGAAAGGTCCCGGGTTTGATTCCGGTCGGGGGCATATACCCTGCTTGCGGGCACATCTCCACTGTGGGGTGTGCAGGAGGCGGCTGATCGATGTCTCTCTCTCATCGATGTTTCTGACTTTCTATCTCTCTCCCTTCCTCTCTGTAAAAAATCAATAAAGCATATTTTTTTAAAAAAGAGAGAGAGAGAGAGAGAGCCAGAAATGTACAAAGACACAATAATTAAGAAAATAATCCATTTTGTGTGCAAAGTATTATCTCACAGCGTTACATTTCCCTCGCTGAATAACCCTGTGAGACAGTCTGATTCCCATTTCTCAGATGAAGAAAGTGAGGCTGGTGAGAGTAAATGACTCTTCTAAGACCACCAAGCCTCTAATCGGCAAAGCTGGCAATGGACCCCACGTTTCCCAAACCCACTGTGTACCCCTCCAACCAACTGCTGGTCTCCAGAGGAGCTGAGGTGATCTGGGGCAGAACGTAACTCGGGGAGGAAAGGGGACAGAAAAGCAAACACCAGCCCTGAAACCGCAGACGCCACAGTGTGTGATTCTTGGGGAATGGCCCTTTCAGAGGCAAACTCTGGCCGAAACCGTTTTGGCTCAGTGGATAGAGCATCGGCCTTCAGACTGATGGGTCCCAGGTTCAATTCTGGCCAAGGGCACGTACTTTGGTTGCAAGCACATCCCCAGTGGGGGGCGTGCAGGAGGCAGCTGATCGATGTTTCTTTATCTCATCCATGTTTCTAGCTCTCTATTTCTCTCCCTTCCTCTCTGTAAAAATATCAATAAAATATATACATAAAAAAAAAACAGAGGCAAACTGTGCCTTAGTATCTTTGGGCAGAAGGACAAGTTCTGTTTCCAGTGCCACAGCTTCAGATGTGATAGAGCAGGCGCGGCCAGCACCGGGGATGTTGGGTGGTGCTCCTGTCAGAACAGGTTCAAGTCTCATCATTGCTCTCATCTCTTGCAGATTGCCCGCCTCGGATCCCGTGTATTCCCATGTTCAAAAAGACTGCAAAAGCTTTTCCTTCCTTGATGCTGGTCTGAAAATTGAACAGCCTCAGAGAACCCCATTCTCTGCTCCCGACTGCCACCCGCGACTGGATTTTCTTACAAAGAAAGCAGCACAAAGGAAGGAAGAAGAGAGGGCTCCACAGGCGGGGGTGGAGGGCAGTTATGAAATCCTCTTGTGACTATTTTCATCCTGGCTGTCCCCCGGTGAGTCTGCTGGGTTAGCTCCGAGTGGGAGTGCGTAGGCTCAAGCTCAAGCGAGGGCCTTGCATTGTTTTATTCTCACAGGCCGGGAGCCGAAAGGCCAGGCTCGGCCGGGCACCTGCTCAGTGGAGGTGCTTGGGGGAGGGCGGTGACCTCGCTGGTCCTTGCCTTGCCTCCCTCCTCCCAGGAGCGTTGACACATGAACAAGTGTTTTGTGGTCCAGAAAGCATCCTCACAGTGGAAGCCATGATCGTCACCGGGGTGCAAAACAATCGCAGCACTTACCTCTCTCCTCGGTGTGATGCCACGCCATCCTCCAGCTGGGGCTGCTCTGGGCTGCAGCCTTGGGGCCCTCTGTGGTCAGGGACAGGGACGCTGGAGAAAGTCCGACCCCAGGCGAGCAGGACCTCAAGGTCCCCAAATTGTCATGGGGCGCGCACTTATGTAACAGTGCTGGTGGGGAGCGGGGGGAGGTTTGCATCCACCTACAACTGCAATCATAAAACAAACCCTTAGAAACAGAACAAGCTTATTCTTTGGAGTCAGAGAGACCGCGATGAAATCATGCCTCTGTATACAAGAGCTGAGTAACATAGGATAGTTAGACATGCTTTATGGACCTCCATTTTCTCATTAAAAAAAACAAAAACAGGCAATTAAAAAGAATCATATTAACAAATGTAGTTAAATGCCTACGCAATGTTACATAAATGCCAAACAAATGCTAGTCCTGTAGCGCCTGGACTCTTTACTCCCCATAAGGCGCCAGAATAGAAATGACAGTTATTGCTCAGAATACATAAATTGTCAACAAACAGATGAGAAGATACTGAATGTCATGAGTCGTTTCAAAATGCAGATTGAGCCACAATGAGATACTATTTTACACCCACTCGTTTGGCAAAAAAAAAATTGAGAAGATGATACCAAGTGTTGGTAATTGGTTCGACTCTTTAAGAAATTAATTTGGCCTTAGCTCGTTTGGCTCACTGGATAGAGCATCAGGCTGTAGACTGAGGGTCCTGGGTTTGATTCCCATGAAGGGCACATGCCCAGGTTTCGGGTCAATGCCCGGGTAGGGGCATACAGGGGCAGCCAATCAATAATTCTCTCTCATCGTTGATGTTTCCATTTCTCTCTCTCTCCCTCTCCTTTCCTCTCCAAAATCTCTTTTTAAATATGTGCCAAGGACTATTAAAAAAAGAAACCAATTTGTATTAAGCTAAACAAGTACATGATTCCAGGTCGTTAGCTATGCTATGCCTCTGCTTAGAATGCACCTCCTAAAATAACCGATCTAGAAAACTCTTATTCATGCTTTAAAACTCTGCTTAGACGGCATTACTTAATGAAACCGCCTCACATTCCCAGATGCAAAAGGAATCCTTTCTTCTGTGCTACCTGTATTGCCGTCTCCTCCCATATTACAGTGTAATATAAGCATGTCTACATTCCTCCCACATTACAGTGCAATATAAGCATGTTTACACTCCTCCCATATTACAGTGCAATATAAGCATGTCTACACTCCTCCCATATTACAGTGCAATATAAGCATGTTTACACTCCTCCCATATTACAGTGCAATATAAGCATGTTTACACTCCTCCCATATTACAGTGCAATATAAGCATGTCTACACTCCTCCCATATTACAGTGCAATATAAGCATGTTTACACTCCTCCCA
>PVJN01008015.1:53314-67072 GCA_004026805.1 Lasiurus borealis | reverse complement strand
AGACCCCTCCCTGCAGCCCGTCTCCCTGCCACTGCACACCCAGACCCCTCTCTGCACCCCGTCTCCCTGCCACTGCACACCCAGACCCCTCCCTGCAGCTTACCTGACCTTCCTGCCACTGCACACCCAGACCCCTCCCTGCAGCTTACCCGACCTTCCTGCCCTCGAGGGTGAGGCCCTGCCCCTCCCGGAGCCCGGGGCCCAGGACTTAGTATGTCTCCCAGTGAGCGTGGGAACTGAGCCTCAGATGCAAAGGACTGCGCAGAACTGACCTTGTTTCCGGCGGGGTCAGCTGCTTCAGGGATGTTCTGGAAAGCTCCACGGGGAGCAGGTGGGGTGTGGAGAGGAAGCAGAGGAAACTGGGAAGCAGGGAAAGTGGGGGTGGAGTGGGGGAGGAGAGGAGAGGGGTCAGGGGTGCAGCCTGGAGAGCCAGGGGAGGAGAGTGAACCCTGGAGCGGTCTCAGGCCCGGTAACAATGCCTACAATGGCCACGTCCCCAGGGCCTTAACAATAGAAGTGCATTTTCTTTGTTTTTCTTTTTAAATTTATTTATTAACTTTAACTTGATTTGTCCTGGGCGGTGGGCAGTACATGAGACTAAGTTTCTGCAATCAGTCTTCCACTTTCCATAAACTTAATCAGGGAAGCAAACCCGCAAAGCGCCGACGTCAGTTCCAGAGGCCAGACATACTGACTTTTCACGAGTTGGTAGAATGTTTGCAGGAAACCTGTCTTTATTTCCTTCCCAAGTAATTTCCACGTTACAGAGAGTTCCACTCAAGAATCCTCATCTTCACAGCAGTCAGAAGTGCATTTTCTTTCTGCTCTGGAGCCCACAGGCCGAGATCAAGGGCTTCTGAATCTCTCTTGTTGGCCTGCAGGTGGCCACCTCCTCCTGTGTCCACCCCTCCTGTCCTTCCTCTGCCCAAGTACCCCTGGGTCTCTTCTTCTTCCTTATTTTTCCTTTAAAAATCTCTTTCTTTTTTTACACCCAGCAACTGACATGGTTGTCGTTTTGGATCATCTCTTCTTTTCTTTTCTTTTTTTAAAATATATTTTATTGATTTTTCACAGAGAGGAAGGGAAAAGGATAGAGAGTCAGAAACATCGATGAGAAAGAGACATCCATCAGCCGCCTCCTGCACACTCCCCTCTGGGGATGCGCCCACAACCAGGATACATGCCCTTGACCGGAATCGAACCTGGGACCTCTCAGTCCACAGGCCTACGCTCTATCCACTGAGCACACCGGTTTCGGCACCTCTCTTCTTCTTCAGGCAGCAATCACAGGGGCTCGGGGCTCCACCCCAGTGACCCCACTTTCCTTCCACCACCGCCCCAAAGACCCTCTCTCCGAGCACAGTCACCTTCTGCGCCCCTGGGGGGAGGGGGTTAGGACTTCCACCTTTGGATCTGGTGGGTGCATTTCAGTCACAACAGACCCGCGTTCTTTTTTCACGTGTGTGTTTATTGGTTTCAGGGAGGACAGGAGAGGGAGCGGCAGAAACATCCATGCTGAGAGAGGATCACTGACCCGCCGCCTCCTGCACGCCCTCTGCTGGGAGCAAGCCCACAACCCGGGCCTGCGCCCTGCCCGGGAATCGAACTCGTGACAACCTGGTTCATAGGTGGACGCTCAACCACTGAGCCGCGCTGTCCGGCCACCCAGTGTTCTTGAGGAGACCCCGGGAGGGTGGGTGGCGGGAGAGGGGCTGCTGTTGGGGAAACACAGGGTCTAGATCTCCTGGAGCATGGGGGCGAGGGGTGAGGCCGCAGGTGAGGAGGAGACAGAGGCCTCTGAGGCAGGAGGGCAGCCCCGGTGGCCAGGGAGGACACCCCTTGGGTCAGAGCCCGCGGGGATCCTGCTCGACTACAGAAGGGGCTGCTGGGATTTGGGGTGTGTGGGGGCGGGGGGTGAGGAGAAGGAGGAGGGAGACACGCTTGGCTTTGCACTTGCTTCAGGCCTCAGGCTTCTGATTCTTTCCCCTTCGCCTCCTTGGTCTCTTATCCCATCACTCGTTCCCTTTTCTTCCAAAACCAGAGGAGCCAGCAACCCCGCCGCTGCTGGAAGGAACCTTGGTTGAGCCCACCTACTGGTGTCTCTCCCCCCCTGCCCCTGCCTACTGGTGTCCCTCCCTCTGCTCCCCTACTCCTGTTGGGGGGAGGCTGGTGGGAGGCTCCTGGTCCAATGTGTCAGAAGCTTCTCCATGATCGTTCAGGGCCATTTGCTATGGACACAGCCGCCCTGTCCGAGCCCGGTGGCCTCTGATCTCGGCTTTGACGTTTCGTGGGCTCCCTCTCCGGCTCCTCCGTGCGGGGCTGGTGGTGCGATAACCGAGCACCAGATGATGGGCCAGGCCCTTACATGAGCAGGTGCCTGTGTGCCCGGGAGGGTTGTGCACCGGGGTGCTGAGGGGAGGCCGTGGGGGAGGCCGGGGGGAACCAAAGGTGCCTAAGGGGAGGCCGAGTCTCTGTCCCAGAGTGGAAGCCCGTGGTTGTGCCCCAGGAACCTTCTGGAAACCCGAAGGCAGCGCTGATGGTGGACTGGGAGCCATCAGTGAGGGCGGCTGATGTTCAGTGAGGGCGCTGGGGCTGTCTCATCACCCCATGGCCTGTCCACCCATGCGGCTCCCCCGTGAATGGGGAACCGGTTTTATCATTGGCTCCTGGGCAGCCACTGGGGCTTTTATCCTGCCTGCTCCCAGCAGCCAACCACAGCCAGGCCTCCGGGCGCGAGTGAACCGTAATCACTAGACAGAAGCTACTGGTTTCCCTGCCACATGGTGGACAAGGTGAATGCCTTGCCTGCTCCACAGACAAGGTCTCAGCATCGGGTGTTGGGGAAGCACTGGGACTCGCCAGGGTGGCAGGCGCCCTCTGCTGGGGTTGTGGGACCGTTGCACCCACAGATTTTCACAGGAGCAAAGGGGAGTGGGTGCCTCTGACTGCAGCCACCCCCTCCAGTTCCAGTGGAAGGGGCTGGAAGGGGCGAGTTAAACCCTGCGCCTAGCACGCAGTCTTGCCAGCAGAATCCAACCAGACTCTTTTTAAAAAAATATATATTTTATTGATTTTCCACAGAGAGGAAGGGAGAGGGATAGAAAGTCAGAAACATGGATGAGAGAGAGACATCAATCTGCTGCCTCCTGCACGCCCCCCACTGGGGATGTGCCCGCCACCAAGGTACATGCCCTTGACCGGAATTGAACCTGGAACCTTTCAGTCTGCAGGCCGACGCTCTATCCACTGAGCCACACCGGTTTCGGCCCAACCAGGCTTTTGATAAATGCTTGTGGATTCAACCAGCGATTCCCGGGAAATACCGGCGATGGAGGACCCCGACAGGGGACCCCACAGTGATGCAAATTCCAAACTGAGGGAGACTCTACGGGACTAGGGACCTGTCTTTTCCAGCAGATACATAAGGTGATGAAGGTAGAGCTAGGGATGGAAGGAGAGAGAGAGGGAGAGAGAGAGAGATGTGGATCATACCAGACAATTATAATAGGTGGAACTTACTTGCCTCTTGGCTCAAACTGTACAGAGTATCACTCAGAACATTTGCGGGGCGATGGGGAAGGGGAACCCGGACCGATTGTCCGATAACGTTAAGGAATTCCCGTCAGAGCGCTCCGGTGTGATGATAAGAAAGACCTGCTTTTCTGGGCACCACCCTAAGCCTGCAGTTGGGGTGCCAGGCTGCCCGGACTTGCTCCACAGTAACTGGGGAGGAGGGAGGGAGGAGAGAGGGAAGGAAGAGGGAGGTTTTGGGGGGCAGCCGTGAGTTGGTCCTCCGAAGCTGGGCTGTGGGACTTGGGGGCAGATGACACTGCCCCTCTTTACTTTCATGTCTGTCGGCGTTTTCTTTTCTTTTTTTTGAAAATATATTTTATTGATTTTTCACAGAGAGGAGGAAAAGGGACAGAAAGCCAGAAACATCCATGAGAGAGAAACATCAATCAGCCGCCTCCTGCACGCCCCCTCCTGGGGATGCGCCCGCCACCAAGGCACATGCCCTTGACCGGAATCGAACCTGGGACTCTTCAGTCCGCAGGCCGACGCTCTACCCACAGCCACACCAGTTTCGGCTGTTGGCGTTTTCTTGGGTGAAGAAGTTTGAGGGAAGTGGCTCTGGCTTTTCTGGAATGACTCAGACCGCCTCCCCAGGTGGGCTAGGGGTCTCTGCCCACCTTTCTCTGGGGGACCCTCTAGTCCTCCTACCCCTTTACCTGCGTCTGTTTCTTTTTTAAAAAAGATTTTTATTTTTTAAAAAATATATCTTTATTGATTTCAGAAAGGAAAGGAGCGGGAGAGAGAGACAGAAACCTCAGTGATGAGAGAGAATCATGGATCGGTTGCCTCCTGCACGCCCCACCCTGGGGATCCAGCCCACCACCTGGATATTCTGTGACCTCGTGGTTCATAGGTCAACGTTCAACCACTGAGCCAGGCCAACGGGGCTGCATCTGTTTCTTTCTCGCGCCTTCTAAGGAGGATGCTGGGCTGCATCCCCCGGCAGCTGGGACCCTGAGCCGGGCGCTCCGAAGTCTTTCCGTTTTGAGAAGCGTTGCCTCGGGCGAACCCCGGAGCCCGGAACTTTCCGGAGCCCGGAGGTCTCCTCGCCACCGCCGCCCCTGCCCCTCGAGGTGGGCCCGGGTGCCACCTTCCCCGTTCAGGTGCGTGACCGGCCGCACCCCGACGATTAGCCTTCCCCCCGCTTTCGGGCAATTACCGAGCCCGCCGGATGCGCCCGCGCGCGCACACGAAGCGGAATGAGCCCGTAAATATATGTGTTTTTCGGATTAGTAATTGGATTTTTTTGATGATCTTTGGCGTGACATTGATAAGCTGCCGCTCATAACGGTCTAATTAGGCAATATGTAAACTTTGGCACCCGCTTGTGTCCTGGTGGCTTTTTTCAAATGATGTTTGTAAAATTTGCAATTTCATATTACAGATTAAAAATTAAAAACTGCGGGAGGCTAACATTAAAATGAGAATTCATTTCAGGGAAAGCCCTGTAGACAAAATCCGCCCTAATAGAATTGTGCCGGGGAGGCTGCAAATCACGGCGAGCGGGTACACAGGGGAGGGCCTGTCAGAGGCGCGTGGCGGGCCCGCGCTTCCATTCAAGGCGCGCAGCCCATCAGCGGCCCCACTTTGGGGAAAATGTTGAACATTATCAAAGAACAGTAAATTAGCAAGAAATTAAAGCATATACCCTTGCATTTCCAAAACAAAAGATCCCTTCATTAAAAACCTTTCATCAGTGGTTTAATATTCATAGCGGTAATTTGCATAACTAAATCAGTTTCCACTGATGAGAGACGACCAAAGTTTTTTCCCCCACTAATTTCTTTTTTGAATGAGCTCTCCGGCTTTTTTTTTTTTTTTTTTTTTTTGATTAAAATTTCACACCGGTAGCCAGCCGAGCCTCCACCGCCGACGCCGTGTTTGCGAGTGTCGCTGCTTCCCGCGGATGGAGAAAGTTATTTCTGGGGAAGGGGCGGTATTGTTTGCTTGCGTGAGGCTCATCTGTTTATTCCTTTACCTGCCTGTGTCTTTCTCTCCCCGAGATTTAGGCCTTGGGGGTCACCCAGCTCCAGGGGCGGGAGGGATGGGGTGGCGTGGCGCTCGCTCCCTGCACCTCCTGGATCTGGGGGTGGGCACCGTGCCCAGTAGCCACTGCGGCCTGCCATTGAGGACTCAGCCTTCGTCAGCCGTCAACCCAGCATCTCTGGGACCTGCAGGGAGGGTCCGGGGGTTTCCCTGGGATCTGGGAAGCCTTAAGTACAGTGGTACCTCGAGATACAAGTGCCCTAACATACGAGATTTTGAGATATGAGCTGTGGAGCGAGCGATTTTTGTTTTGAAATACGAGCAACAGTTGAGATAGGAGTCACCGCGCAGATCGGCCGGCTGCACACGACCCACCCGTTTACCGCGACTCGAGCCTCATATAGTTTCCCATGCCTCAAGGTGACGGAATGAATTCAACTTGTATCTCGAGGTTCCACTGTATATATATCCCTCTCCCTCTCCCAGGTACTTGCCCTTGACTGGGAATCAAACCCAAGACCCGGTCAGAGCGTGGGCCGAGGCTCTAACCCAGTGGTCGGCAAACTGTGGCTCGCCAGCCACACTTGGCTCTCAAGCCGCGATTTGCCGCTCTGTTGACTCATGAGTTTGCCGACCACTGACCTAGACTCTGGATTCCAATCATGACAGGCTGTTGTTGCTCCTTGTGATGAAGCCCCTATCCCAGTGGTCGGCAAACTCATGAGTCAACGGAGCGGCAAACCGTGGCTGGTGAGCTGCATGTGGCTGGGAGCCGCAGTTTGCCGACCGCTGCTCCAACCACTGAGCCCGGGCTCTCCTCACTTTCAACCAGAGGGCTCGGAGGTAACTCAGTGCGCACTTGGGGGGTAGTCACATGACGTCACCAGCTGCGGCGGGAGACTTCAGTGGCTCCCCGAGTGGAGGGGGCTGCAAAGCCGGACCCTGGAAAGATGGCGTGCCCCTCCCGCTGGGAGCGGCCTCCGACACTGTGTCCCCTGGAACCCCAGTCGCTGCCTCACACCTGCCCAAACGGTGTGCACGCCCAGGGGGGTGAACCCTGAAACACTGTCTCCCCTCACCCAGCTCCGGCTCTCTGTCGGCTTCTGGACAAGCTGACATTTGGGGTCCGTGGTATTCCTTCCCTCAGGCCCAAACCCAGAACCGTAAAACGGTCGGCGTGGACGGGGCAGGGACACGTCCCTATAGAGCACGGGGCTGGCCTCCAAGGGGACCATTCTCACTCACGGGGAACCTTCTGGACACTCGGCACTGCCTGGAGACCCGAGGCCCCTGCGGGTGCTGTGGGTTAGACAGTGGCCAGGCAACAGGTCTCTCCTGCCAGCTGTGCGCTCACCTGGGGGGGCAGGTGCCACGCGTTGGCCGCCGAGATGACATGGACCAGGCAAAAGCCAAGTCCCTTTCTTCCTCCTCCGAGTACCAAGCCCGGGTTCCCGCCTTTGATCGTGCAGCCAGCCCCCCAGCAGCCCCGCCGGCATGAAGGCCCTGGGAATTAGAGGGCCGTCCCGTGTCCTAAGAACTTCAGGAAAGGTGGTTCCTTCCCTTCGGCAGGCCTGTGTCATTCCATGGCCCGTGTTTCTTAAACGGGCACTTTTTAAAAATACGTATATTTTATTGATTTTTTTTACCGAGAGGAAGGGAGAGGGATAGAGAGCTAGAAACATCGATGAGAGAGAGACATTGGTCAGCCGCCTCCTGCATGCCCCCTACTGGAGATGTGCCTGCAACCAAGGTACAAGCCCTTGACTGGAATCAAACCTGGGACCTTTCAGTCCGCAGGCCGACGCTCTATCCACTGAGCCACACCGGTTTCGGCTTAACACGGGCACTTTTTACGCGACCGCCCCCACGGCTGCACTGTGTGGCCTCCTGACCCCGGAAAGCGGGCTCAGACTAGCCCCTCCCTCCTGACGCCACGGCACCTGGCGGGGTCAGTACAATCGTGGGAACCCCAGAGGAGACCATCCGCAGGGCGTGTCGTGGGCAGCCAGGAGGGAGGGAGCATGGGCCGAGGGCTCCAGCTTGTGGGGTGCAGTGTGTCCCCGGAGAGGGACAGCAGGTGGCGTGGAGGGACCCGACCCCCCGCCGTGGGACCTGGTCACGGACAGGGCTGACCTCAGAGCATCCTCTCTCCGCCCCTGCCCTTCTCAGCGGGGAGTGACAGCCAGACGGAGGGCTGGCGCTCAGAGCCCCGCCAGGCCTGGCCCAGGGGGGCCGAGAGCCGTTCCATCCTCCCAGCAGGCAGGCTCGGGGGCTGCGCACCCTGCCTTCGGGTGTGCTCCCCGTCCGGGCCCCCCTTCCTGGCCTCCTGCATCCTGTCCACGTGAGCATGCGTCCCCACCCAAGTCTGTGCAATGGGGGACAACCAGGAGGCGCTTTGGGTTTATTCAACAGACGTGCTTTGTCAAAGGCCGAGCCCCACTTTCTGTCCCGAGGTCCCGTCCCGACTCAGAGGGGCTCCGCCCTGGCTGCCCCCCCCCCCCTGCGTGCCCAGGTGGCCTCTGCAGGTGAGCGGGACCCGGGGATCTGGGCACAGCCACGCCTGGCGCTTCCTGTGCCTGACACCCTGCCGGCTCGCGGAGAGACTCCGTAATTAAAATGTGGAGATGTTAATTACCTGAAGGTGCTTCCTGACGAGGAGCCTCATCGGGCGGGGAATCGGGGGCGTTAGAACCGGGGAGATGATTAGACGCCGCCGCCATGTTCACGGGGGACCGGTCTCCTGAGAGCGTGGCGTGTGGCCACGGCGCCTGGCGCGGCTTCCCGCACGCGTCCCGTGGTTCGGCGTGCGAGAGAGCGCGGGACTGAGGCTGCCGGTCACCGGGAGGGCGGGTCCCGTGGTCGGCCAGCTGCTCGGACACCCGGGAACCCGGCCTGCAGGAGACGGGGAGAGACCGCTGAGCTTTGACGCTTTAAAAAAACTTTTATATATATTTTAATTGATTTCAGAGAGGAAGGGAGAGGGGGAGAGAGAGATAGAAACATCAGTGATGAGAGACAATCGTGGATCGGCTGCCTCCTGCACGCCCCACGCTGGGGTTTGAGCCTGCAAACTGGGCCTGTGCACTGACCGGAAATCAAACTGTGACCTCCTGGTTCATAGGTCAAAGCTCAACCCCGGAGCCACAGCCACCGGGCGAGCTTTGACACTCTTGTGGCCGCAGCAGAGAGGGGGTGGGGGTGGAGTTGGGGAAGTCCGCTGAGGATCTGGGCCAGGACGGGGGGCATCAGAGTGGGGGCGGCTGAGCTGTGTGAGCGTCTGACCTTGAGCTGGCCTCTCCTGCATGGGTGGGGGTGAGGGTGGGGGTAATGTGGACCCAGCACCTCAGACATGCCTGTGATCAGAGGTCTCTCCTTGTGCCAGGCACCGGCAGGCCTTGGGGGTCAGGCAAAACCTAAGGAGGCGGGGGCATTTGCACGTGCCATTAGCCTGTCAGGTGTCTGACCTCTGGTCTCTGATCCCGGCACGGCCCCCGCCACGGCCTCCAGCCCCCCAGCGCTGGCCCGGGGCTCGGGGCCTCCCCCGGTGGCGGGACTGCTGCTCTCCCGGTGCCCGCTCACACCTGCGACCGACCGTGTGGCCTTTCACTAGCCACCCAGCGTCTCTCTCTCTCTCTCTCTCTCTCTCTCTCTCTCGCACCTGCTGTCCCCAGGCCCGGCTCCCCCGCGCCCCGGCCCTGGCCTGATTGGAGACCTGCCGAACAGCCGGGCGTCTGGGGTTTTGGAACACAATTTCTCCTTCTTCTGACTACAACAGACCCGCATCTCATCAGAACCCTTAATTAAAAAAAACCTCAGGTACTTAATTTGATTTGCTCATTTGCATAATATCGGAGGACAAAAGGAGTGGGGCCTGCAGCCCGCATGCCTGCCGCAGGCCCAGCGCTGCCCCCCACGAGCTGCCCTCCCCCCTCCACCTTGAGGCCCCTCACCGCCCCCTGCTCCCGAGAACCTCCCCCTGCCATCTGCCCCCTGCCATCCCCGGCGGCGGCAACCAGCGCTGACCTGGGGGAGACAGAGGCCTTGCTCCCCGCAGTGCCGTTCAGCTGCTGGGGTGCTGGGGGTGGCTCCATTGGCAGGAAGATTCTGCAGGACCTTGGTGGGCCCAGGGCTATTTGTCCTCCCTGTTTCAACTGCCGGTATAAAATGGCGGGCTCTCTAAAAGTGGGCGCCTTTTGCTGGCATTGGGCCTGGGGTACGAATGGAACGGGAAGTCAGGAGCTTTGGGGCATGAGCTTGGGGGGCGGGTGCTGGCACGGGGATGCAGGGGGACCCTGGAGGCAGGCTGTCCACCTCAAGGCGGGTCTGTGCCAGCCATGGCCCTGACTGGCCCCTGTGTCCCTGGCTGGCCCGTCTCCCTGCCCCCATGGGAGCGCCCTGTTAGCGTCTAAGGACAAGCGTTCCAAGCAAATCTGTCTGACGAACCAAATATCGGGGGACGGAAGGTTCCGTGTCAATAGTATTGGCATTGGGCACCAGAGCCAATCAGTCAGTCCCACAGGGGACCTACCTGCTGGGCCGGGGGGAGGGGAGGGGTGTCTCAGGCCGGGCAATGCGCTCTGGGGCCAGCAGGGGGAGTCCCGGAGCCAGGCAGGCCCCCCAGCTTTGGGCTCAGAACAGCGGAGAAATGGGGCTGAGGCACCTGCTGAGACAGGAGCTGCGGGGACCCGCTGAGCCGCCACCACCGCCCGGTAAAGGGTGCCGCCGGGAGAGTAAGAGCGGGCCACCGCCGTCCTGAGAAATGTTTGTGTCCACCGCACGATGCGGGGATGGCGCGTGACGGGAGCATTTTCCCCCTCAGCCCGGCGTTCCAAGCCTGTAATTCGGAATTACCCTCCGATCTGTCATCAAGCGCCAAAGGCCCGGGTTCGGATTCTGGAAGAGAGGATTCGGGAGCTGAAACACTTCTGTTTGGGGGGTAGGAGGACTGTGCAGAGAGAGAGGCAGGAGCAGCGGGGTGCGGGGACGCAGTGGGGAACAGCAGACCGGCCCCTCCTCCTTCCCCGCCGCCAGCATCTCCGCCGGTTCCCCTGGCCGCACCGAACCAACCAACCGTCCAGGAAGGGCCATCCCGGGCCCTCGGGGTGGACGGGGCTCTGCCCTGCAGACGGGCCGGGATCCGGGCTCTGGCCTGGACACGCGCTGAGGAGACGGCAGCCGCCTCCCGCCGGCGTGTTTTGGCGTGGGACGCGGGCCATCCGTCATCGGCGGCGGCGGCTTTCGGGAGCTGACTATTAGCCACTTAATTGCCCTTGAATCTACAGTGCCGGCTGGATTGCCAGCAGACAGTGAAATTGCAAAGCACGGCCTCCTGGGCCACATCCGTTATCGAGTTTTCAGGGAGAAAGCGAAGAAGATGGGGCGGCTCCTGGAAGTTTCAGCTGGAGTTTGAACCACTGTTTTCTGCTGTTTTTTTTTCGGGTCCTATGTGGACTCTGGCTTCAGGAGGAAGGGTCGTTACTAGGTAAACTCTAGTTACTAGGCGACCTTGCTAGCAGTTTTCAACCTGTGGGTGGCGACCCACAAGCTGAGAATCGCTGCTGTAGAGCCTAAGACCATCAGAAAACATAGATATTTACATTAGGATTCATTAACAGTAGCAAAATAACAGTTATGAAGTAGCAATGAAAATAATTTTAAGATTGGGGGTCACCACCACATGAGGAGCTGTATTAAAAGGTCACAGCATTAAAAAAGGTTGAGAACCACTGAGGTAGAGGATGGACAGACAGTCCTCCAGGTAGCATTACCCAAGTGGTGGACTATTGATTAAGAAGAGCCTGTAGCTGAAACCGGTTTGGCTCAGTGGATAGAGCGTCGCCTGTGGACTGAAAGGTCCCAGGTTCGATTCCGGTCAAGGGCATGTACCTTGCTTGTAGGCGCATCCCCAGTAGGGGGCGTGCAGGAGGCCGCTGATCGATGTCTCTCATAGATGTTTCTAACTTTCTATCCCTCTCCTTTCCTCTCTGTAAAAAATCAATAAAACTATATTAAAAAAAAAAAGAAGAGCCTGTAAAACATTCATTGGATAGTAAGGGGTTTGTAATCAAGCCGATTTCACGAGATGCGTTTTTATGAAGTTCTGAGAAATGCATCTGGGATTAAGAGGGCATGCAGCAAGACCTCAATTATACAGCAAAGTGGATTTTTTAAAACATGTTTTTTAAAACTGATTTCAGAGAGGAAGGAAGTGGGAGAGAGAGAGAGAGAAACATCAATGATGAGAGGGAATCATGGATCGGCTGCCTCCTGCACGTCCCACACTGGGATTGAGCCCTGACCGGGAATCGAACTGTGACCTCTGGGTTCATGGGTCGATGCTCAACCCCTGAGCCACGCCCTCTGGGCCCAAGTTGAACTTGGAAGCCCCGGGTATCCAGAACCGTGCAAGTCAGGAATTTGAACAGCCTGTGAAATCGGAGGTCCTTTATCTCCGGAGTCACCCCAAAACAGATACCTCATCTATAGTGGCAGTGTCTCTGGGGGTGAGCAAATGGCACTGGTCTTGGTTGGGTCTTTTCTAAAGAGAATTCAAGTAGAAGGCTGGTCACATCTATCCTATCTCATAAAGAGGGAATATGCTAATTGACCATCCCTCCATCACAAAGATGGCTGCACCCACAGCTGAGGCCAATTCCCATAAGGAGCCTTAACGAGCAATCAGCAGGGACCTGAGGCTATGTCCTCCCCCGCCCTCCGTGGGATTGACAGGGGACCTAAGGCTGCACCCCCACCTGGCAGGGCTTGATAGTGGACCTCAGGCTGTCCCCCTCACCCTGGGGTCAGGCCAGGGAACCTCAGGCCACACCCCCTGTCCTGGCACCAGCCAGGGGGCCTGAAGTTATGTCCCCCTGCCTGGCAGGGCTTGACAAAGGTGGGACTGGCCAGGTCTGGATTCTAGCTCTATGAAGCGGGGTGGGGTAGCATGGCCCGGTCTGAATCTCATGCGCTTTTGAGGTGCAGGTGGGTGGGCGGGACTTGACTCTGGATCCTGTAGTGAGCCCTAGACTCTGACAGGGGGAAGGTTTTCATATACATTTTACTCACACTTCTATTATGAAGGGCAAATAGCAATATTAAATTATTACCTCTAATTAATCCCCTTTTACTGTGTATGAATTTTGTGCACTGGGTCACTAGTGTGTGTACATATATATATATATATATATATATATATATATACATACAAAGGCTAATATGCAAATTTTCCACTTGGGAGTTCAACTGGGAGATGCACTCCGTCCTCTGAGGAGGGTTTGGCCCTTTTTGTGGGTGTGTCCCGGTGGGCTCCCCTGATGGCTGATGACACTGACAGTCTCTTCGAGCTTGCCGTTCCCATACACGCCTCAGGAAAGTGTCTATTCGAGGCTTTTGCCCATTTTAAAAGTGGACCCTGAGAGTTCTTTATACACAACGCATACCAGTCGCCGTTAAATAGGTCATTTAAAAAACCGCCCGGCTGGCTGGTGTGGCTCCGTGGTAGAGCATCGGCCTATGAACCAGGGGGTCATGGTTTGATGCCCAGGTGGCGGGCTCGGTCCCCAGGAGAGGGCATGCAGGAGGCAGCTGATCATTGATGGTTCTCTCTCTCTCCCCCTCTCCTTTCCTCTTTGAAATCAATAACAAAAATAATAATAGTAAAAAGAAATATTCTCTCCTGGTTTCTTAGATACTGTTTCTTAGATACTGTTTTTTAGATATTATTTCTAGTTTTCTGAAAGTTTTTTTAAAATATATTTTATTGATTTTTCACAGAGAGAAAGGGAGAGGGATAGAAAGTCAGAAACATCGGTGAGAGAGAGACATCGATCAGCTACCTCCTGCACTCCCCACACTGGAAATGTGCCCGCAAGCAAGGTACATGCCCCTGACCGGAATCAAACCCGGGACCTTTCAGTCCGCAGGCCGACGCTCTATCCACTGAGCCAAACTGGTGTCGGCCTGAGAGTTTTTTTTAAAAATCATGAGTAAGTGTTGAATTTTGTCAAATGCTTTTTTTTTTTTTTGCAACTGTTGATATGATCATGTGGTTTTCTTCTTTATGCTCTCGACATGGTGGCAACACTGATTGACTTTCACCTGCTGGACCAGTTTCCCACGGCCAGGATAACCTCCAGAAGGTCAGGGAGTACCGTGTGTTCTACATCTTGCTGGAGTTGACTGATGGTATTTTGCGGGGGG